>CAHIKZ030005563.1:1312500-1517500 GCA_903632075.3 Acanthosepion pharaonis | reverse complement strand
GTGCTATTCATTGCCATTATCTGGTTACTTTTGTTCATTTGACTGAGAATTTCATCTGTCATCCACATCTTTTTTTTTTTTTTTCTTATCTCACTTCCCTTGGGATGACATCTTTTGACATTGTCACTAGTGAATCTTTATTTCTTTATCCACTTCATTCCTCTACTTGTCATATTTTAGCACTGTTTATACTTAATTTAAAAAATGATTTTCCCTCTTTTATGCCAATGGTATTTTTCTATTTAAATTTATAGGGATTTGTAATAAAAACTTTAATATTTTTCATTTTTAATTATTGTTTTTAATTATAACAAAGAAAATGTGCAATAATAAAATATATGGAAAAATTGATGAAAAAATTGCTTTCCGAATACATCCATTATTAAACAATTTAAATTCAAATATGGAATCATTTATAGAAGTAAATGCATTAACTACATTTTCATAACATTACAATTTTTTTTTCTTTTGTAAGTATTATTGTTGTTAGTGTTTTATTTTAGTCATGATGGGGAGTTTTTCTAATCTCTCTGTTGTATAATCTGCTGCTATTTAATAATTTAATAAGAATGCATTCCTCAAAAAATTATTTTTAAAGCAAAATTACTTATGAATAATGTGTCATCTTCAAACCTAAAATCTAATATCTTGCAATAGTTGTTTCAATTTCTTGCAAATTATCCATTATTGATCATTGTCATCCAGAAGCAATAAAAACTGTTCTTCATAGATTTGTCTTGAATTTTCAATTGTTGTTTTTTTGTTTTTTGTTTTTTTTTTGTTTTTTTTGCTTTTGTCCTATGATTTCTTTATTTTTTCTTCTTTTTGTCAGTCACCCACAAATAAAATTGTTTTACTTTTTATTTTACAGATTCCTCGCCCACAGCCTCCAACCAGTTTTGGCACTGACAAATTAGAATCCCCTGGAGTTTCCTTTGATCATCCCCCCACCCCACAGCCATTACAGAGTGCAACAGTCACAAAGGTACAATTAAAATTTATTTCTCCTTTGATAAAATTATTTTACTTATTTTAAATATACTGGGTTTAAAGCTCACAACATTTTAAATCATCATCTAATTCTAAAAAAAACCTAGTCAGATGAATTATTTAAATGAATTTTCCACTTCATTCTATTATAGCTGTCAATTATTACATAGCTGAGGAGCATCTTTATATTATTAATTGTAGTAGTAATAGTACATTATCTATATAATATTAAAACTCTAATCTTGTAGATATGTGTGTTCTTGAGATACAGCTCAAACAATACATAATACCCCATCCAGTTTAGGAGCATATTATACCTTGTACCCCTGCCGAGTGCAATGCCAGACTTCATTAAAATTAGATGATGGGTTCTTGAGCTGGGGTATTTTTCTGTTTTTATGACATTTTTAATAGGAAATTCAGTAGTTCTTTTCAATACACATTCTTGTATCAATTTGCATATATAAATGAACATGTGCATCTTATATTTCAACTATTATGTATGTGAAAAATAATAAACATTCATAATACATTATAACATGATTAAATAAATTTAAATATGAATAACACAACATATTCACTGCACTACATTAGACCTTTTTTATAAACAAATATCTCAGATGTTTGGCAACAACTTGATAGGTGAAGAGGCTGTCAGTGTGTCACTGTAAAACATATCAGTATGGCTAGAAAATTTTGTCACATGGCTAAATAGTAAATAAATAGGTGTATGATGGTTTATTGCCATTACATATTGTGAAATAAATGTGAAGAAGAAACAAGTATGTATAAAAATAATGTAATTATTTTGAAAAAATTACCTAAAAACAATGAAACTAAGTGCACAAAAAAGAGTTATCCATACTGTGTTATTTCAATAAATATGAATCTCCCTAAGCAGTTGATTTCTGTTTGTTTTTTGTTTTTTTAAATGACCTTCACTGTGGAAAATTATAATATGGTAAATAATAAAACTGGTATAAATTGTCACCCAGAGGCTACTATTACTTAAATGAAAAGTTTTTTAATGTGATATCAGTTTGCAATTCCATTCTAAAAAAGTAACCATTTTTTATTGTATTTGATTTAAATATATTGTGTAATGTGAATAATAATAATTATTATAATAGTTTATATTGCAAATACAAATTAAAATATGTGTAATTGATAATAAAATTGATAATATTGTTACCTCATTGTTTTGTATCGCGAACTGCTTTTAAAAGAAATCCAACAGGTTTATAGGTGATTTAATATATTCTATTTAACAAGCATAAGAACTTAATGTTTTAACCATTTTCATTAGTTGGATTATTTGTTGCTTAAAATTTGATATTTCACTTTCCAATAAGTATACATGCTGTATAATTTTTTTCTGATATATAAAGACAAAAAAAAAACATATAAATCTGAATAATGAATATTGTTTTATTTTTCTGAGACACTGTTTCAATCCCATTTTTTTATGATTCATCATATGTTTTTTTGCAGGAGCGGGCCCGCATCTTGTCTCGTCGACGTCCTCAAAGTAGAAGAGCCCGACGAGCTGCAGCAGGGTCAGAATTTGATAGCACAGATTTTTCTCCCATTTCTCCTATGACAGCAGTACCCTATATGAATGAAGAGGGTACATTCTCACCTGTCAATCCAATTGATGCCATGTCAGCACCTGTCCTCTATTCTGGCAAAGATCCTTTTAATTACAAAGAAATACTCAATAGCAAGACAAAACCCTCTGCTCTCTCTACACCTACACAGGAAGATACTCCACCCAAGGTATCTGCACCTTTACTCTCAAAGGAATCCATTTCTAAAGAACAGGAAACTGACAAAGCAGTATCATCTCCATTTGAGGATGATTTATTTGCCAGTGCTGCAAAGAAAATGCCTTCCAAAGACACTGTAGATGATACTGATGACTTGTTTGGTCCAAGTTCTGTGCCAACTGACAACAAAAAAGCCAAGGACATAACTGCCACAACTAAAACTGACATAGAAGCTTCCAAAACTGAGGTTTCATTACCAAAATGTGAACTTGCCAAAAAAGACATTCACAATGATGACGACGATGATGATGATGACATCTTCGCTGATGCTACCATTTCAGTAAATAAAAAGAAAGGTGAATCTTCATTTCTATATATTTTTTTTACTTTCCTCAGTTAATATTAACAACATTGAAAAAGGTTTCTTTTTTTATTTATATAGATATGACAAATTTTAATGATGATAACTAATTTTTTCTTTACACAATGACAAAATCAGTACTCTAAAAATTTTGAATCAGATATTAACTATTTTGATTCATTTTCCAAAATTTATTAAAACTCTTATAATATTCTTATAAAATATCAGCATAATTTGAACTTAGACATTCAAATTACAATGAGATAATTTCATTACACTATAAAGTTTTCCACCTCTAAATAAATGATATCACTAAATTATTTAATTTGTCTAAATTTAATTTCTTACTTTTTCAGATAAAAAGATTGCTATAAAACATGATGATGGTGGTGGTGGTGATGATATATTTGCATCAAACAGTGTTAGCACAAAGGTAAACTAAATCTCTTATTTCTTCCATATTTCTTATCTTTTCATTTAGTTTACAATAATCTGCTTGATCTTCAATTTAATGAACCTTCAGACAAATTCTGTATTTTATCAAAGTTATAGTAAACAATACAGAATCAATTTTAATCATTTCATTCTTATTTTATTTCAGCCTTGAAGTATTGTATTGATTATTAATCAAATAATTTCTCTCTCTCTCTCTCTCTATATATATATATATTTACAATGAGCTATATTTATGAGTAAAAGTGCTCAATATGAGGGATAGAGCAAGTGTATAATAATACATCTTCAGGCCTGACAATGCATTCAACCATGAAACAGACTCTCGCTGTTCAGTGTTAACATCATTGTCTACTTACATACTCACACACTATTATTTTATATATCTTGTTAAAAAAAATTTAAGTTGTCAATTTTAATAGATTTTACCTGGATTCTAATTTTTACTATGAATATTGATTTTCACTGCAGTGATTTTTTTTTTTTTTCCACTGATTTCTGCTACGTTTATTAGTCTTATTTCTTGTATTTGCTCATGTTTAGATGTTTGTGAAAAGATTTTATGACAAACAGAAACACTAAATAATTGTTTTCATTATTCTGACTCCAGTTGCTACTATTATTTTTCCTGTTATGAGTACACTTCACTCATTTTTTTTATAAGAACATATATCATCTTTTCTGTTATCAATTCAACAAAACCAATACGATGACTCTGTTTTATTTTCCAATCTATAAAATGTTTGTTTAAAAAATAGCCTAGATGCAAATATTGGTATTTCTATACTTGCACGGACACTACCTCTTAATTGAATACAATACATATATATATATTGATGACACTAAAATTGAAGTCTGATTTGTTTTCTAAACTGAAATTAGTGTTTTTATTTGTTTATTTTTCAGATGTTGGGGAAAGATTCTAAAAACGGAGGTCTGAAAACAGCTGGGAGAAAAATCCAAAATAATAATGTAACAAAAGACGATGACCTTTTTACTGATGATACAGATATCTTTGCTAATTTGCCAGCCACAAAACAGAAAGAAAAGAAAACTGTAACCACCACAAAATCTGCATCAAAGCCTTTATTCCAAGAAGACATTGGTAAGTTAGTTGCTCATATTTAGCCTTACACTTCCTTTGTGGAGAAAGCATCAAATCTATCTGCCATAACTGGATACTTGGTGTTATGAAATATCTCAGAGTTGAATGAACTTCTCTTTAGAATGTCAATGTTACAACAATTGAAAACATTATTTGATAAATACTAAAAATATATGTTTGCTTTGACATAATTACTTTTGCTTCTTTGTCAATGTTGGAAAAATAAGGAGAATTAAAATAATTCTCCTTATTTTTCCAACATTGACAAATGATGTATTTTTGTTACCCATTAAGTAATTTGTTTTGTTTTAATATCAAATTACTTTGCCCATAAAACTTTGTTGCATTCTCATGCTGCATGTTCATATTATTGCTGCTGATGCTGCTGCCTTTAACCTTTTTTCACATTGTTGACACAAACAATACACATTTACCAAAGAAAACAAATCTACTGTGGTGTCTCAGTGGCTGTTATACTCTCACCAAATTACCTTTGATTGTTCATTAACTACTAGTTTATAACTCTATATTTTGTTTGAGGTAAGTCAAGGGTAATTTTCAGGCATCTATGTATAAAAGGAATGTCAGTATTACTGGTTGATGTGTCTAGTCCACAGTCTATGGATTGTATAATTGAGTCAACCTGTAAATAAGAAATAAATTGATGTTTTTTTGTTTTTTTGTTGTTGTTTTTCAAAGGATACAATCTGTTGAAAATGATATTTTCTACACAGAAAAGTACATGATGCCCATCTCATTGGCTGGGAAGTAGATAAATTGAGTGATGAGGAATTGACAAGGTTAGAGATTCAAGAGCAGAATTACTGACAAGTTTCTGGATAGGTTGCTCTATAATGCAAGCCTTGTTGAGATCTTCTTTTCCTTTTTCTAACTTTCAATTTCCATCTTAATTTAAGTATTTTAATTCTTCAAATTATTATCTGTATAGGCTTCCAAAACTTTGGCCAGTTTCCACTCACTGCAAGAATGGAAACTGATCTTCTTTGACAATCACGACATTACCAACTCATACATTTTGTTTTGGAGTGTGCCATCATTGTCTAAGCGAGATGTTGGTGACATATTCCTTCTTCCACCTGTTACAGAACTGTTCAGCCAAATACAACACTCTTATCGTTTTTGGCATATAATTCTTCTTTAATAAATTTGCTAGGTGGAGGCAACAGAACAGGTTTCATAATGAGCAGGAGTTTGGGTGTTAATGGTTCCATACTTTGTAGGATCACTGAGAGTGTCCACAGTGAATGGGCAGCTATTTACTATTGACATAGTTTCATATAAGAATGTCCTCAAAGAAGTATCATCCAGTCTTCCAGCACTACTTGCTAAAGTTGAAGCACATTTTTCACTGTCCTGATGTGCCTCTCCCATACACCCTCAGCATGACTGGAATCCGGTGTATTCATATAGAAGTTGCACTGCCTGTCTGTCCAGTATCCAGCTACTCAACTGTCTTTATCAACTGTCTTTATCAACTTTCTTTAGAGCTCTTTCAAGTTCATTTTTAGCTCCAACAAAATTAGACCCCTGATCTGATTGAATTAGTCTGAGAGCTCCACGGAATGTGATAAAATACTGAAGGGCATGAATGAAGGCATTAGTTGTCATATCTTCCAACATCTCTATATGAATCACTCTTGAACAGAGATGTGTAAAGATCAGCCCATATCATATATATTCCTTACAGTCCTTTTTGATGAGATATGGCTCAAAACAGTCCCTGCCACAGTAGGAAAATGGTGATGAAGGATCAACATGCTCATTTGGAAGATCTGCCATTCGCTATTCTTCCAGTAGTTGACAATATCTTCTACAGGTGACACACTGCCTTATATACTTGGCTACTACCCTACTACCACTTATGATCCAATAGCCATTGGATCTTAATTTATTCAATGTTTGTCCTCTACCTTGGTGCTGTATTGGTAATGAGCAAGGATGTGTGACCACTCCTTCCTTTGGAAGGATTATTGGATGTTTTACATCAAGATGAGTGGATGGTCTTCTCAATCTCCAACCAACTCTTATTATGTTGTCTTAAAGGAGTGGATCAAGTTTGTACTGTTGGTAATTGCAAGATAACTTTTCCAGCCTTTTGGCTAACAAGTGTATTTCTTCTCTGAAAGCATCTTGCTGAGCAAGTTCAAGGATTGTGAGCTTGACCCCTTTTTTTTCTTCATTGCTTAAGAGCTCTATATTTGCAGTTTTCTTACTTAAGCATTGAATTCAAGCAATGACATTCACTGTTCTGGTCCATTTCAAGAACTGTGACAGTAACCCCTGGCAATTATAATGACTGATATTAATTACATTAAGCACTCTGACAAGCCAAAGTAATTGAACACTCCATAACATTTTAAATAATACATCTGAATGAACTGTGCATGTCTATCTAAATATAGTTACATTATGGTTTTTGTATATATATATATATATGTATATATATATATATATATATATATATATATATATATATATATATATATATATATATATATTATTTACCTTTTTGTACAAGTAGATTTTGATATAAAATTTGGAAGAAGAAAAGTGTGTTTTTGTACACCAAAAAGTATGGTAGATGAATTTAAACTTTTATGTTGCTTTTCAGCTATTACATCACTTGCATCAAAAATACTGACTGGTCCTCTTTGAGAATCAATGTATCTATCTTGGAAAAAAAAAAGTGTACTTCTGCTATGTCACAAGCCTTATTTTTTGTTTGTTTCTTTCAAAGTCAGTTTTATATCTATAAATAAATAATTTTGCATAATGTATGGCATTTCTCTCTACCCTATAAAATGTAAAAATACTTATATACAGCTAATTCTGTTTACTATTTGGTATTTCAAGAAACATTTCATTATAAATTGCATTTTTTTTTTAAATTTTCATTTAAAGCAAATTAACAGTTATAAACAGTTTGAAAAGAAAATTCTTAGAAATCTTTCCTAAGAGTTTCAAACAAAAGATATATACAAATTTCTTAAGTGATAATTTTCAATTTGAAAATTATTTTAAAAGTAATAATATTGTATACTTTCTATGCCAGTAATGGTAAATGAAATAAAATTTCATATCTATAGAATTTTCTTGCATTCCAACTTTGTAGTATGGAGCAACAGCCTCAAACATGCTCGGCATTGTACTGGTTGCCAACAAAAATTGAAGAGCCCAGTCTGTCCTGCTATTTAACCCATAGCTGGGAGTAGACAAAATGAAGTCATATCTTTTTCAAGAGTATTTGTACAAATGTGAATGTAAGAATCTTGACTGCAATTTAAATTCAGCACCACTGATTTCTCATTCTGAACCAGTGATATGAATGTGCACCACCTGCACATTCATATCTATAGAATTATGCCAAGGAAAATTTTATTTGATTTATAGATTATATCAGAGGAACGCAATCTAACTGCTTAAATCTGTGCTCTTTAAAGTATTTGGGATAACAGAAAACGAGACATTTTTCTATTTATCAAGTAATTTATTTCAAGCACTCTAAGTGACAAATTATGCTTAGATTGAGTTTATGAAAAAACAGACCTTCTCTAACACATTTACACTTCTTAAAATTCTTTGCTTTTTTTTTTTTAATGAGACAGTAATTTGTAATAATGAAGTGTTTAGTTGCTACTTGATAGATGATGACTTCTAGTTTTTAATCCTTGAGAAACTCAGCATGGGAGCAGGTTGTTTTTAGATGAGCAATAGGATTCCACCCTCCTGTTCCATTTGTTGAATGATTGGATTTCAAATAGGTGACACTCAATCCTTGAGGGAAGAACTGTTTTTTACTTTGGTGATAGTTTCTTTTCCTATAAGCATTTATTAATAAGTACGAACATTACTTCTAACTTATGATCAACAATAGAC
The DNA here is from genome assembly GCA_903632075.3 of Acanthosepion pharaonis. NCBI lineage: Eukaryota > Metazoa > Mollusca > Cephalopoda > Sepiida > Sepiidae > Acanthosepion > Acanthosepion pharaonis. The sequence goes on along the minus strand of CAHIKZ030005563.1, from coordinate 1,508,928 downwards.
ATTTGTTAAAAGATTATTTGATATGATTTAAGTCAAAACAGATTGTGCAATGACACTAAACACAACTGATACAAGAAACATTTTTATAAATCATTGAAAGTTTTTTATTATAGGGTTAAAAAATTCATCTTTGATCTTCATTGCCAGTTAATTTTTCTGTATTCCATTGTTATTTTAGTATTAAAAATAGTTTTCTTTTTGTTACAGATGACATTTTTGCTGATAGTCTGCCAAGCAAGAAGGAAAGCACAGTTAGAAAGGACAATGGTGCACCCAAAAAATCAGAGAAACCAACATCAAACAAAATCTCTTCTATATTTGATGATGATGATGATGACACCAGCTTGTTTGATGATCCACTCAGTGTAAAGAGCAAATGATAGAGAAGGAGAAATGCCTCTGATACACAGGCATTTAATAATAATAATAATGATGATGATGATAATGTAAAGACAAATTTTATAGTTGTTATAAATTATGATTTTTCCAAAGAATATATTTGAACATATTGCTGCCACTCAATCAATAACTGGATTTTTTAAAACTCAAATCCTGATTCATTTAAGGTGAATATCTCTGAAATATTTTCATGTCACCAGTAAAAAAAAAGAAATTGTGATTTTTCTGCTCTTCAGATTGGTCATGCTCTAACAAAATAAGATTTTTATGTTACAGAAAATTATTTTGTTTCTTCAGCTGATCTAAAGAGCAAAGAAATTTCAAAAGGTTCAGAATTTGTTCAGAAAAGTATTCTTTAATTGTTTTCAAAAACTCTGCTCATGCCCAGCTTCTGAAATATTTCTTTCAATGTTCATATTGAAATCCCTTTTAATTATGATAACCAGTAAATAGAAGATATACAAATAAGGGTCTAATTCTGAACATGTACATAAAATATTACTGTTTTTACAGATTTCAATGACATTTCCCTAACAATGTTTAGATTTATTATTGAAATCTTGTACATATGCAAAAATGAATTGGATTTATTGCTATTACAAACTAGTAAATATATACTGATAAAATGGAAAAAATTCTCATTATTATAATCATTAAATCTTAAAGCCCTTGTATTTCACAATATTAATTATAGTATTATATTATTAATTATTATAATAAAACTTATAATAGTTTAACAGTATATTTTTCTCAGTACTGCATTAAGTTTTTGAAATCTCTGTATATCAACAACTGTATTTCTCATTTGGTAATTCATTTTTAAATGTTTATTAAAATGAATTTCTATTTGTAACACTTGAAAGTTACATTTGTTTTTCATTATGGAATCCTATTTAAATAATCACTGTTTTATATTAAGCAAAAATAATTTTACATTATAAATATCATCTATTTAGCATTGTCAATTTGAAGGATGACTGTACAGTACAAATTGGTTCAGTTTATACGAACATATATCCAAAGACACTTGCAGAAGCAGCAAATAATTAAGTATAAAAACTGCAAATATCACATGTAAACCAGAAATGAATGAAACAAAGCTACAAAGAAGCAGGTAGAGTCTGGAGTGATCAGATGAGAAAACAGCTCAACAAAGAACTGTACACTCATAAACTGGTGAAAAAATATTTCTGACAATTTTTTTTATCTTCTCTTTGCTTATTCTCTGTTTAAATCATCCATTGGAATTGGACAGCAGCCAAATGAAAAAAATAAATGCAATTCTCTTATTCCATGTTCTGCCACTGAATGGCATCATTTTACCTTTGTTGCTGGAGTCAAAATAAGAAAAACGATTCAAAGTGGACATTGATGTCCATTTTAAAAGCAAAAAATAAATGCTTTCAACTCTATCTCTCCCTCAAACACAATGAAAGCTAAATTCTAACACATAACAATTGGGCTAATTAAGACTAAACATATCTAGCTACCTCCATTTACATACACAATCGCTGTTAATTTGTGATTTCAGTGTACAATCAGGCAGCTGTTATAAAATTATTCTTAATAATATATGTATAAAAAGTTAAGTTATGAAATAATTATATGCTTAAATATCAATTCCTTTCTCTTATTACTGTTTTCTCCAAGACTGAGGCCTTTATAAAAATTTACACACAAAACTGATCTTTTTTACCATGTAGACAAAAAAGACAGCAATATGTTTGTTAAGTCAAATGTTAACTTAGAATAAATATTAGTATACAAAGACACTGATTAGATAAATTAAATTTTGATGTGATTCTAATCAGCACTCCTATTTTTATATCTGAAGCATCTTAATAATAAAATTGTTTTTTATTCTTTGTAATAATTTATTTTCATCATGCACACCAATGCAGAGGAATGCAAGGTGATACAATATTCACAAAACAGGCAAACAAAGCTAATCCGGTTTTAATCTTTTTACCAGTTCTTGCACTAATGTTCTTGCAAAAAGCATGAAAACTAAATTCTTTTGTCCCTTTGCTATTCAACTGTTTTGGCACTGGTACACAACAATAGGACATGGAAAGAGAGGATGATACTCATCCTGCATATGCCTCTCTTCAATGCTTTAAACATGAACATCAAAAATGAATTGGCATTCAGTCTTTAACAAAAATTAGCACACTTATGTAGGCTTGCTTGTATTTTTTATTACATCAAATAAATTACAGAGATTAAAAGAAATATATGAAATGTATCCTGAATACAAATGACAAAGTATTTTCTGCTTCTCCTTCACTTTTGAATGTGCTTCAGTTTTCAATACATAAAAAATAACTTGATATTAAAAAATATGCAAGTTATTTTCTCATCATCTCACAGTAAAGTTCAACATTTTTAAGCTTTGTGTTCAAACATAATGAATATGATCAAAGACACAAAATGGTTTTGTTATGACTATACTAAACAAAAAAAAAAGCTTTTTTATGTATGACCAGTTTAGTAAATCATTTCAATAATTGTAAATAGGGAGGATTGAAAACAATCTCTTCACTGTGTCTTTTTGAGAAAGCTGTCAATTTTTTATCTGCTTGAATGAAGTTCACCCAATCTTTGCCATCAAAGACCAAAGAACCTACTGGCGCTTTAATCGAGTTAACCCTGTCTGTTATCCTAAATTGGGATATTTTTATGACCCTCCCTCCCCTGACATTATATGATAAACAGTTGTCCTAAATTAATATTCTGATAAAGACCAATGTCTCAATAACAGCAATAATTATCAACAGACAAGTAACACAGTTTTTAATATGAACCTAAATTCATGAGAAATTAAGGAAAGCAAACATTAGTAAATCATAGTTCAAAGATATTTCAAGTTACATTTGGCACAAAAACACATTATTGAAACAGAATTATCACATTTTTATTGTCATCTAGCTCTCTCAGTTATAATTACAAGAGTTATAAATAAAATTTATTGTCTATCTAAAAAATGCTGAAATTTTACAATGTTTCAGACTTCTCAACAAATAGTTTTGAGTGGAGATCTATTATTCAATTAATATTTATTTCTATAAGAAAACATTAAAAATAACTCAAGTTATGATCCTCTTTGTTTTCACACATGAAGATAACATTGGGAAAAGCAGCTGCTGATTGAATTTATCTTCTTTGTGACTATTATGGAGTAGGGGACATTTGATCAAGGAAAACATCACTGCCACATAGGACAAAACATGAATTTAAAACTGCAGTTATCTCCCTTACCTTGCCTTTTAACAACAATTGGTCACAGATTGACGTAAAAAAATTGTTTGCCTATTCAAATTTTATCTTGTTTATTTGATGAGAAAATTAAATTTAACAAGATATAAATAACTTTTTTAAGAAAAATGGCATTTAACATTGTTCTCAGGCAAAGCTGCCGTTTTTTAATACAAAGAATATTACAGAAAGTTTATATTTTGCAGGGAAACTGTCCAGAAACAATTTATTTGTTCGGCCTGAAAATAAAAACGGGCAGCTACTGACAGGAGTCTGTTTGATAACATACTGACGTTAACTCAGCCCTAAAAAAATATGTAAATAAAAATGGATTCTCAATCTAAAATGAATTTTACAAAAGAGGTTATGATTAAATAAAATCCTGGTGAAAATTTTGAAAAAATTTTTTGTTGTTATTATTTCTACTTACATATACATATTTGCCTATAATTTTCTGTATTAACAGACAAGCAGTACTGGCACAAATCACATCAACAATGAATGCAGGAGGTAACTGATGCATATTCAGCAGGTCAGTTCAGCATTCTTTAGCTTCCATGGCATATAGGAGCAGAAGAGCAACCAATGTGTTACATTCTGTTGTATTTGAAAGGCAAATATTTCTCCTTATAATTAGCATCTCCTTAGTATATTCAGCTCAAGTTTTAGGTTAGTAGTAAAAAGTAAGAATAATATTCTTTAAAAAAAATCATGTGTTCAATACTTTGGCATGTCATTGTATCTCTACTTATCAAATGCTTTCTACTTTCATTTGCATGGTCTTTCTTTGTTGTTATCACCTTTCCTAAGTATAAACAGGGTGAGATGGATAAATTGTCTAAATTATGCAAAAATGAAACCACTGACATTTCATTTTAACAGATATATTTAACAAAATTACACAAAAATATCTTGAAACACTAAAGAGTAAATTTATTCTATAAAATCACCATTGGCTTCAACTATGGCCTCCAGACAACTTCAGAATCTCTTGCAACTCTTCTAGATAGTCTTCTTAGTGAATGCTGCCATAATCCTTGCCTTCAATTCATCTTTGGTGTTATGAAGAGTTTTGTTAATCTCTCACTCAACTGCGCCCCACATATAATAATCAAAAGGGTTGCAGAGTTAGGTGGCCAGATGTAAGGGGTGATGTGGTCGCCGAAATTGTCTTAACAGTCATGACCTGCTAGTGTGGCATGGTGCAGAGTCCTGTTGTTAGGCATAGGGTCTTCCAGTAGCCACCCTCTTTACCCAGGGCAGCACTACCTCCTCAAGGCTCTTGATGTAGGCTTCCATGTTGAGTCTTGGTGGGCTCTGCGGGAAGAAGAATGGATCACTAGTGATCATTCCAAATATCTTCATAATCACCATTAGATTCATCCAACTCTTTCCAAATCCTCTGCATTGCCTTCAGATTGACACCCAAATACTCTGAAATGTTAGTATTGGAGCTTCCAGTGTAAATGGTAAGCAGTACAGCATGCCATTTCCAAATTTCTGCTGGAATGTGTTGTATCATGGCACTCTTTTTTTCCTAGTGTCCAACTGACCCTATTATGCTGTGTAATCAACAAGATCAAAAACAACGCACATGCAAGAAATTAAAAATATAAAATGGCAATAATTTACCCATTGCACCCTGTACATTCTTATAGATCTTTCAGTTCTTCAGTAATTATTTTCATGTTTACTTGAAATCCTGTAATTATTTGTTTTATTTCTATTAAACTTATACTGTGACACTGGTAAAAGGAAAAGGTTAATTTAGAATATGAACTGGAACAGATGAAAAGGATTGAAAGTATGAAATAACATATAAACTGAAAAGAGGAAAAGATCAGAGGCCAGTTGGAAGGTTTCAAAGTGAAAGTGCATTTTGAGGTTAGTTGATAATTTTGAGGACAAAGACAGAATTGAGAAACTGATTTGTGCCCATCTGTCAGAGAGTGAAAATGGCCTCACCAATTTTGGAAATATAAACAAATTGAGATATGAAGACAAGTACATATTATTAGTGGGTCAAAGGAAACAGTAAATTTGAGATAAGAAATGACCCTGTAAGATTCATAAGTATAATTAAGTGAACAAGCTGATTGAGAAAAATTTGTTGTTGAAAATTAAAAGATAATTACAGTTAATGACTAAAAGTTAAAACCCCACCCCACTTTTGCACACATGGTGTGAAAGTTGGAATTGTCAAAAAGACAGCCGAGATGGTGAGATTAGATTATCTCCACCCATTTGGAAGTAGTGGTGTGAAGCATAAGAGGAGGAATGAGATACAGGCAGGCCAAACCAGTAGAAGGGATCTCCCAATTTTGGAGATATAATTAATATGAACCAATTAATATAAAGAACCTGGGGAACCCCAAATTCTCAAACACTGTCAGTCAATATAAGCAGAGTGCTTAAGTAACTCAGTCAGAGACGGGCAAAGAGATGAGATTCAGTGACAGACGAAGGTTCTGCTGAGACCCACATGATTTGCTGCCAAGGGAATCCCCTATTTTGAGCGTTCCAAGAATTTGCACTGATAAGCAAAGTGACACTAAAGAGATTTTAGTGGGAAGGGTTAATTTTTGTTATACCAAGTACTACATGGACCAAATCGAAAAATGATCCAAAGAATTTTTTTGTTTTTATTTTGTCTACAAAGATAGCACAACTTACCATGGTCCAAATCGGTACTACAATACTGGCGTTAATTAATCCATACCAGCTCTGTGATCAAGAAACACAACATGGGTAGGGCAAAGTGTGATCATTGACCCAGCAATCAACTTGTCACTCTATGACCATGAGGACCAAGACATCTTCTGGTATAGGTGGCATGTGGCAAGAGTCACATTGTTTGGTCACCACTGGCTAGGCTGACCTAGAATCAACCACCGGGTTAAGTGTTATAATATTTTCCCAATTTAGTTCATTTAGCATTTCTTGAAATTTATTTAATGATTTAGATATTAATGAAATGTTGTCAGTAAATTGTAAATGGTTAAAATATTCTGTTTATATTTACTCCTATCTCCTAATTTCATTTTCAGGACCTGTTGTAAATGGTTTAAGGGGAATTGCATTAATCCTTTTCCAATAGTAAAATTATTGCAGTATTTTTATCATAGATATTCTCAATAACTTTTCATTAATACTGTTACATCCTAAATAAAATGTTTCATCATGATTCATGACCCTTTTCATCAGTGTACAGCAGAAATACCTCCCACATAATGGTAATACATCAGCTAGATAAAGACACCAGGTCACTAATGTCTGCTGCACACTGTAGATTTGAGTAGGTCATGTTATCAAGGACTAAGATTTTTTTTGACCAACTGGAAAGTGCCACAGACTGATTCAGTGAATGCTTCTGCAATATTGACAAAAACATAAAAATGCCTCAAATTTTACATTTTGCCTTTTCTTCTAGTGTCCCCCCCCATGCATGTGTGTAGACATTGCTGTAGTTTTTATCTTCAACTACTGGTCAACAGTTTTGTCTCATACTTCATGGGGATGACACAACTACACCTTACTAAAATACAAACAACAGTCCACATATGGACTACAAGTAAATCAATTCTATAAACACTCACTGGGGACTTCATGACAGAAATGGAGATTCAACAAACATAAACCTGTCTTTCCAATAATTATTTTGTGTATTTCAATATATAAATTACACCTTTTTTCTTCACTCCATTTATTTTTTTACCCTTTTTCCACCCTTTGTATAACCAGCAAATGCTGTCCCAGTCAAATCTTCTTTTTCTCTTCCCTCTCTTTCCTTCCTTACCTTTTTTGCAGAGTATTAATAAAAACATTTAAAAAACTGCTATGTTTTCTACCAAGTCAAATTCCTTTTCAGAATCAACAGCTGCTAAACAATATTTTGTTATTTTTGGATCAATTGATTTATTGTTTGTTGAGTTGCCAACCCTAAAACCTATCTATTCACATGATTGGTTTTCATTTCCAGTATTTATCATGAGTCTCTAAGTACTTCAGAGAATAATAATTATCAAATGTTTGATAGTAATGTGATAGGGCAATAGTTTCCAAGTTTCTCTTTTTCTATAAAGTAAGATTACTATTTTGAGATTTAGAGTTTTGAAGTACTTTTCTATATACAAGGGGTAAATAGTTGCATTAATCCATTGTGGAATTTGCCAAACTTGAATAATATATCACTGAGGTTTTGTGGATCAACAGTTTTCTCCAAATTCAATGCTACAAGTGGGTTCCAATTCAGACCCAGATTTATATATGAAAGTGGTGCTAGTAAGCAAAAGCAAGAAAAAGAAGAGAAGGAAATATAGAAGTGTTTCAAGTCAATCATATCATCTGGTATTGTACAGGAGGCAGAAACAAACTTGTATGATTTTGTGACATTAAAAATGTTTGGTGTTACATACAGGCAGGCACTAGTGACTAAGTCAATGATACTAGAGACCAATCAGGTTTTTTCAGATTGTAGCCTTGTAAGAATCTCAGAGAATCTGTAGCGGACTGTGGGTTTAATACATGTTGTGTATTGTAACACATGTCATCTGAAATAAAGTCCACTACAAACCTGGCAGACTCAAGATGAGTCTAACCAAGACCAATATATATATATATATATATATATATATACACACACACACACACACACATACACACAAACAATTATGTGTATTAACAAACAAACAGATACAAATTACAAAAACAATAATGTGTATGTTTAACAAATAATTGTGTAAAGTTTGTGTGCCAAGAAATGTGTGAGTGAATGCTCGTATGTATTACACTGTTCATGGCATTTTTCCACAATAACATGGTCACATTTCACTGAAAATGAAAGAGAGAGAGAGAATGAAACAGGCTCTCAAGCATATATAGTTTAGAGATAGCTCCACCAAGTAGTGATGTTAGAATTTAGGAGGAGATAACCCCAACAAAGGCCCCCTCCTTCTAGAGGATTGTTTGTATCAATTCAATAAAATTGTTTCTGTCCTTGTAAGCTGGAAAGAAAAGGTGTTGGTTGAGATGCGTGTCAAAATGTGTCGGCGAAATGTGTTTGTGCTTTCATCAGAGTGCTGTGGATATTCGAGTCAAATGTAGCATGCTCTGGAAAAATGCATTGTATGTGTTGAAGTGTATGTGTGTCTTGTCATCAGGGTGCTATTAATATATTCAGGTGTAGCACACTCTGGAAAATGCATAGAAAATGGTGCTGTAGTGAAGTTCAAGTGTTGTACTGCATGTTGAACATATGTTTAAGAACTGTAAGAAAAATTTGCTATGAGTGTTGAATGAATATAATACTTGCAAAATTCTTATTGCGTTCTCATGCATCATGAAGATATGGCACACTTTATCTGTTTCGGTTTAGAAGAGAGTGTTGATTAAAATTGTAATTGAAAATGGCATTGTGTTTTCCATTTTGTAGACATGTCTTCCAGGTGAAATTGAGTCAAACTTTGCCTGAGAGAAAGAAAGAGTTAAGCAAATGTGGGGAAAAGGAGTGTGTAACCAGTCAGTTATGTGCCATGCATGATACATGCTTAGGCGATCATGTATCTTTCGATACATGACTGATGAGGCACATAAGTGAACGTAATGGATTTGACTGAAATTCGAACTCAACTCTCCAATTCCTCAATCCGAGCCACTACCCATTACTCCACCGTGCCTCCATTAGTGTGTAATATTGCCTGCTTACTGTGCCATTGTAGTAGTAATCAGCAACAGTAGTAATTCCTAATAGCAATTTGTACTTCTCTTTGTTCCCACATGTTGTAGAAAAAAAATCTATTTGCAGCGTTGAAGAATATTGTACGTTTTAGTGTATGAAACTTGCATTTTTGCACATCATAGGGATTAACCACAAATTTGTAGCTGTAAAAATTGTTTTGCTAATAGTGTTCGGCGTGCATAGTGGAGTACAAAGAAAAATTTGTGTTCGCTTTGCTTGGCAGGATATGAAGAAAATATTTGTCAGATGTTTAACTAGCTGGCTCTCATTTTGGAAAATGAAATGTAAATATATGAGTCTGTACATATAGTCTTGCGTTTCTGTTATCAGGAGTAAAATAAATCACGTTAGGTGGTCACCAAACTTGTGGCGGACCGTGGGTTTAATATGCGTTGTGCTAATACATGTGTGGTCTCCTGAAATAAAGTCCACTACAAATATGGCAGGCTCAAGATGAGTACAACCAAAAGAAATGTAAAAGAAAACAACCAAGACCTATATATATATATATATATATATATATATATATATATATATATAAATAAAAACAATTATATGTGTATTAACAAATTACAAAAACAATGTTATGTGTAACAAATAATTGTGTAAAGTTTGTGTTTTAAGAAATATGTGAGTGAATGTTCATATGTACATGTGTATGTAATGTTCATGGTGTTTTCCCACAAGTGGGAACGCATATCTTCTGCAAGAGCTTTACATGGTTGTAGTTTGCTGAAAATGAAAGAAAAGAGAGAGAGAGTGAAACAGGGTCTCGAGTGTATATAATTTAGGAATATCTCCCCCAAGTGGTGGTGTCAGAATTTAGGAGGAAATAACTCTGACAAATCATTATCAGTAACTCTGATGGCAAGTACAGAAATTCCTGAGGCAAATGATAGAACCTCAATACAAAGAAATCAAAGGCCCTAAAAGAAAAGGAGCAGTTATGGTTCAATATTGTCTTAGTTAAGACACAGAAATACTAACTTCTTATACTAGTTGTGAATTCAGAGACATTGATGATGTAGGCTTACAGACCACATTGAATAACGAAGAGTTATCATTCAGAGTTGAGAAAGACTCAACGGGATGTTAGCAATGAAATGGATCTTTCAGTAATTCAGAGCGAATCTCTCAAAACCAATCCCAATATTGCTCAAAAAATCTATTCCATTCCATCATGGAAAGCATGTCTATAAAAATGGTTAGAATATTCCTCATCTGAAGAGCAAGTCTACTGTTTTGTGTGTAAACTTTTCTCCCACTAAACTTCAATCAGTTTTAGCCTCTACTGGATTTGATGATTGACATCATGCTCATCTTGTTGAAGATCACAAAAACTCAAAAAAAATCATAAAAACTCAATGTTAACATATCCAATAAGAAAGTGCGGTCAGTTTTCATGGATTGCTGGAATTAATTTGTTCTCTTCCTTCATGCATACATCAATCAACCTGGGAATAAAAGATCTGGTCAACCAGCTTACTTGTCTAAAAGAGGTTACACAATTTCTTCTCTTCTTGAAACCCTCTTTCTTCATTATGTGCTCTAGAAATTTCAACTCTTCTTAAGTATAAGTGTCTTTTTTATTTCCATTTTCTCTAAAACTGTCATTGAGAAATTCCAGCATTTACTGTAATATAGGAGGACTGATATTACATCACACTTCAGTACTCTTTTCATTGTTTTTAACAAAATCTTACTGTTTCTAAATATTTTGCTTAGTTTTTGGAAGGCACATTCACTATCCTAATGCACCTTCAGATTTTGATGTTGCACTCTGTTAAAATACTTCCTAGATATTTAAATTGTACTTGCTTTATTTTGGTATTTCCAACTGGTAATTTGCATGTTGTGCTGCTCCTTTTTTTAATAACCATGCATTTTATCTTTTTGCAATTGAAGTTTAGTTCTTTCTGCTTACTTTCCTTCATTGCCTTCTGTAGGAATGCTTGTAGTTTCTTTTCTATATCACTTATCAACAGTTTCATCTGTATATCTTATGTTGTTAAGACTACCAATAATGAATCCTGGTAGTACTTCTAATTCTCTCTGAATCCCCTTACTGTAAAGGTTGAATAAGTCCAGTGAGAAGACACATCCTTGTCTTATAGCCCTTTCTATTTTTATATATTTACTGTATTCATTTTCTATCCATATTGCTGCCGGTATAGGTTCTGGATTATTCTAATATCATTCCCAAATATGTCAACGTTACCAAGCATTTCTAAAAGTAATTTGTAACATACTTTATCAAACGTTTCTGTATAATCTATAAAACATAGGTATACATTCTTTTGCATTTGTATTGCTATTTCTGATATAATTTTGAACATTCCTTGTTCTAGTGTCTTTAATGAACCACGCTGTTCAGGTCTTATTTCCAGTCTAATTATGTTGTACACCCTATTTATCAGAATTCAGGTAAGTTTTGTTATGTGGCTCATTGGGCTGATTGTCCAATGGAGTTCACATTCATTTGCACCTGGTTCTATGAAATTGCATCTAATTAGATCTAGTATATTACCACAGTTGTATATTTCATTTATGTCTGTAATCTTTTCAATGTAAAAACCATTTAAGGCTGTCAGCATCTGTCTGGTCCTACTGCTTTATTTCTGTTCAATTTGGCCAGTAATGATTTCAATTCAGGTTTTAATATTTCTGGGTATTGCAGTTGGTCCTCTTTCATTATGGAAGAGTTCTCCGATGTATTCATTCCATCTCAGAGGTATTTTTTCTTTCTCTAATATTGGTGTCTTGTCTTTGGATTTTTATGCATCCTGTTCATAAGCATATATTTTGTCCTGTTAGTTTTGTTATTTTTTATGTATTATCTGTAATACTCATTCTTTATAATTCTGCACATGTTCCTAAATTCATTGTGCAGTGTTCTATATTCTGTGTCATACTTTGGCATTGTTTTTGTTTCCTTTTCATCATGTCAAGAATTTTATGTCACCCATTTCTTTTTCTGTTTCATTTTCTTTAGGATGATCTTGACTGCTGATTTTACTAATGCTTCTCTTAATGTGTCCCATTCTTATTTTGTTCATTGCATTATCATTTCATCCCAAGCAAGGCAATAAAGCCATTAAGACAAGTGGTTACAGAGTGTTAGAGAATATCAGGAAAAAAACGTTATGAAGGAGAGGAAACAATAAAAGAACAGGAAGTAAGATGACAGTAGAGAGAATGATTGACATTTCATTTAAATCTTTGAAGATCAGAGTTGACAGAAAAGCGAGAGAGTTCCACAAGCAAGAAAATAAACTGTTAACACAGAATTTATGGTTACATCTTGCCATTTTAACAGTAAAATAAGACCTTACTACCAATCTAGTACTGCACTTAAATTCATAGAGCCTAGGTACCATAGAGAAAAGTTCATCAGAACAATTATCATGAAAATATTTATAAAAATGCACAAAGAAGCTACATTATAGTGTTGGGAAAGTGACTTAAGTCAAGAGACCAGGTCAGCACCAGTAATATGCTGATTCTTTGGATTTTATCAAGAATACCTAAATATATAATGAAAGCATAGATTCTGACAATAAAAATTGTCTAGCATGGCACAGTGAACAAGCTTTCCTAGTAACAGACCTTGCAATGAATTCAATAATCTTTCTACTTCATATCAACAGAAAACATTAGCCCAAGAAGGTGCAATGAATAATGGCTGTGCTGATGGAAAGTAGAAAGCATTCTCTCAGATGATTAAAAGAGATTAGTTTTGTTTTGGAGGTATTAAAATTAACAAAACATTTTTGGCCCCAGTTAACAACAGCTTGTCATTTCTTTTTTATATCAGCTGCCAATTTGACCCTATTGAACTGATCAGACATACCCTTAAGACAGGAGCAAAGTAAATAGATACAGAGTTGAGAACTGATGACATCAAGGTGGTAATTGATGAAAATTAAGAACAATGTAGGTCCAAGGATAGAGCCATGAGGGACACTTGCATTAATGCCAAAAGATCTAGCAGTGACCATTCAAGACAACTTCATTTTGTGATTTGATAAGATTGAATCAGATCAAAAAATTCATCCAGAAATACCATAATCTTTCAACTTATGAAGACCAGCCAAACCCTGTTAAATATGTAAAGTAACAGCCAAGCTTCACCATTCTTATCTAAAGCTTGATATACTCTTTCAGTAATAATCATTAATACATTGGCAGTTGACCTAGAGACAGGAAAACCATATTGCTTAGCTAAAAAAAGACCCAGCAAGGTGAGATATTTAACAATCAGAGACTCGGTTCTAAGTGGAAAGTCTGACAAAGAGCCTCTTGTACTCTGCCAAAAAGATCTGCCTTTAACAGTCCATAAGGCTAATGAAATTCAAGATGCAATACTGAGTGACATTAATCAGGCTGTATATATTGTGTCACTCAAGCCAAACCACAGTTTCCCCATGGTGATCATCTTACCCTTATTTTGAGATTTGATTCCTCTGAAAATAGATTATAATTATTAAATACATGTCTTGTTTTAGATTGGTATGGATCAATGCTGGGGTCTCAGCATTGTTTTATTACATTTATGCACTTTTCTTGTAAATATAGGCTGGGAGCTCGAAATGTTCTCTAGTCCAAAGCCCTTTAATCTAGTTCTGATTCCATTAAATCCCATTAGAAAACAAGTTGCTTACTTATAGAAATATTACAGCAGTAGATTGTGGAGTTACTGGCAGGTATTGGGTTTCTTTGAGGTCATCACAGTGACAATTAATATTTTTGACTAAAGTAAATTTTATACTACTGTCTTTTGGGGATTGCTGTAGTTATTGTAGTATGGTTGTGAAATCAACCCCAAATCCTAAGGGCAGCTTTAGCAACATTGTGATTCAGTGATGAAACAGATATTAAGAAAGTGTCTGCTTCTGTACTGAGATTGTTTAGAATCTGGTGACAGAAGCAGAAATGTTCATTTTACCAATGACATCATGTTCAACATTTCATGAAATATCCATCAAGTCCACACCTATCCACTGGTCTAATTAAACAAAAGGACCCTTGGCTGTTAAGTCAGAGAAAGCTGATGGAAAGTGTGTTTTTGTTATGTTCATATACTAATTTGCTGGTAACTACTCTAAGGTTATCTTTTACTGCTTTAATACTGGAAATGAAATTAAATCTGATTTGTTAATGATTTTATCAATATTATATTTTGCCCTGAGTTTTCTTGTGAAAACCTGTTTATTCTTGCAAAGAGATAAGCTTAAAAGATTGCTGAATACTTGTAAAGAAGAAAACATTTATCATCAAAGCAGGATATTGAATTGAACAGAATTATGAAATATTTTACAAGGTTATTTCTTAACTAAACATAACCCACTGGGTCAACCTTGTTGTGTTTACTGTTTACATTTAGTTCCATGAAGAGTTTGTGAAAGTAAAGATATTTTCAAAATACATTTATTTGCAGTTAGTTTAGGAAACATAATACATTTTATTAAACTTTAGATTCATTTACAAGCTGGTCTCCTATTATTAACAAAAACTAACATTTTGCTGTCTTTGGCCACGACTTAATGCTACATAAAGTTGACCGTGCTGGAATACAGGTTTTTCTAGGTATACTAAAACATCATCCATTGTTTGACCTTGTGCTTTGTGAATTGTCATGCCAAAGCATGGCTGAATTCCAACTGGAGGCATTGTAGTGGAATGCCTTCGCTCTCTGATAATATCAATTTTATCCTGGGAATAAAAACAGTTTCTCCTTTGAATACCGACACTATTATTTTGGCTACTGTTGAAGTTTGTGTGGCGGCAATCCAGATAGCTCAATGGAGTTGAGGAATTCTGTTGGAAAATGGGCGGCATTGGTGCCATCAGTCATGGAGTTGAATGAGAGGTATTCCAGGAAAATGGTTGATGCATATCAAGTTTATATTTCTCACCGATTCGTTTTGTGGCATTAAGATACATTCCTTAGAGAATATTTCAACTGGATTATCAAATGATTGGTACACAAGTTGAAGACGGTCATCAATGTTTCTGTGGCAAAACCATTTCCGTCAGGAAGCTGAATTTCATCTCCATTGTTCTTTAGGTTATCTTCTCCAATGTCTATTAAAAATCCAGCATAACTTTGTCCATGTTCATCAAGGTGCATGTTTTGGGTCAGTTGAAATTTTCTAAACCTTAGCCATAAAAACAAATTCTTGATGCAAGCATGTTCAACATCTGCCACATTTCCTGTCTTCACAATGGGAAGCAACTGTTGAAAATTGCCACAACAGATTGTCAAAATACCTCTGAAGGGTGTGCCATTATTGCAGACATCTTGCAGCATTCAATTCACAGCTGCAAAACTTTCTCATCATGGGACACACATCCCACACAAGGATGCTTGTGTGCCTGAATGATTCTGCTGTATTTGAATTTTTATCAAAATTACTAATGACATTACCTTTTATTATGATAAGAATTTTGAATCTTGAGTGTGTGACAGCAATATTTCCTGTGCTTCTTATTTTAGCAAGGATTATGTTCAGCAAGAAAGTTTTATCTGTGCTGCCTGGAGCATCTATGAATATTATTTCTGACGCATTTCTGTCAAGGCATTCACGACAAAATCAAATTAATTTCTTGATTGTTGTTTAATAGAGGTTCAAGGTTCATTTACTTACAGGTATTCTCTTTGTTGTTCTCTGTTATATTGCTGTTCAAAGAGCATCTCTCTGTTTATAATCTGAGCATTGCCAAAATATTGTGCTGCAAGTAAACTAAATTCTTGTAGCTTCTTTCCAAAGGTATCAAGTTTCTCTTGCAGATATGTAAGAGCCTGATCATGGTGCCCGTCATTTACTACCGAAATGGCATTGTTTGTTGCTGTTTGCTCATGACATAGATAATCTTGTGACATTCAGTTTTCTTTGGAATTGTTAACTTCTGAACTTGCGATAAGCACAACAAATAGGTCTCTCATAGCTTTAGGTAGCTGTGTTCTTTCTGCATCTTCCATTGTCTGCAACCATTGAGCACCATCATGTAGTTGTCCTCCTTGAAGGAAATATCTATTTACTGTTCGCAGTTCTTTGAAAGATGCTGGACCTTTGACATTGTGAAGTAGTAGTCTCAAGTAGTAAAAGTCACCGAGTAAGTGTATAGACTCAACCAAGAACATTTGCTTCATATATTCCTGGATGCAGCTGTACTCGGTTTCCTGCTCTTCATCTTTCCCATCTTTTGTTGTTCCAAACATAGTATCTTGGAATGTTAAATTTACATCATTTATAATGTCTAAAAATATTAAATTTATTGAATTTAATTATATGACATCAACTTTACATAACATTTTTAATAAATGACTTTTTCAGTAATTTTGTAGTTATGAAAATATTGCAATTGTTTGTTTTAATAGTAAACTAAACTAAAATTCAACATACTTTTTAAAAATACAATGGAAAACACAAATTACTCAAACTAAATTTTTATTTTTTTGTATAAATAGTAATATTAGAGAAAAATATAAAATTAACTGTGATAATGGCATTTTTAAATAAATGTTGTATTATGAAAACAAAATCAATGAAAAAAGTTTTTAAAAATTAACAAAATGTTAAAACAAAAAACATTAAAATTAACATTTTTGAGAGGCTTTGTAACATTTGTAAGAAAGACTAAAATAAATCAGATTTAATAATTACTTTAAATCAAGTAAAATTAAAAATGTTATATTACAGTATGTGGTAAAAATTCAGTAAAATTATTAACTTATTAGAAATACAGACTATGCAAAAAAAAAAAAATCATTAGTGATTTGCTTTTATAAATAAAAATTTCAGAGAATATTAAATGAACTCCAAAGATCAAGATTTTTACATTAATTTCTTTAGCGAATGTCACATGAAAAGTTTGTTTTTACAATGAAAACAAAATAATATAGCAAGTCCAAAGGAAATAAAACTAAATCTTATACTTCAATTAAACAAGCTAAATGTTATTCCAAATGTAAAAAAGGTAAATTCCTTAAGCCAACTACAGCCTCAAACTACCACAAACCCAAACCATCTTACCTCCAGTGGAAATACAAGATTTGAAATAGGCTTCCAGTTCTGGCTCATATGAGCTGATACAAAATAAAGAACATCATGGATGAAACTGGCTGTAGATATTTGTACTATTGAATTTATTGAAAGATTAAATAACTATTCTTTCACACCTGATGGAACGTAAAAGTTCATCAATTAAAAAAATTTGACATGATATATATATATATATATATTAGTCCCTTCAGGACACAGACAATCATGCCTCTCCCCACATTCTGTTTCTTTTATTATGTGAATGGGAAATATAGTGGAGTGGTTTCCTGTTGTCTTCTCTATGGATTTGAATTCAGTTTTCCTTCTAGGCTGGCTGCCACCTAAAGCTAGAAAAGCCAGTCTTGCTATTTAACTCATGTCCATAGACCTGAAAAAACAGATTCCTAATCACCTGTCAACATTACCACAGGGATAAACAATATCACATCTCTTCCTCTATGGAAGATGATCAAAAGTCTTGAATGAGAAAAAAAATAACTAGAAATTGTTTTGATCCTTTCTAGATGAAATACACAAAACATACATTTCTATGTAATATATTTGTTAAATATAATAATTATTGCAACTGTAGGTTTTTATCTTACCGATTTCAGGCAGATTTATTTTGTTAAAAGCTCTTAACTTACCTGATAAAAATAAATCTGTTGAGAATATCAGTTTTGAAAAATTCCATTTAGGACAATTCTCTGCAGGATATCTGAAGGAAGTCTCAAACAGCAAGTTTAATTTCCATTTCTTGCAATCAAGGTTTATTTCTATTTAGTATATTGGTTTCAAATGAAAACACACCAACTTACACTCTTAGGAGATTGGTGTTTTGCAATTACAATTATGCATGGCTTTGCATCAGATTTATCTTCCCACTGTCTCTACAAATCTATAACATAACATTGTACATTAAAAATTCATGATAAAATAGCCTAATAATTTCTGACTAGCTTTGACCCCAAAGTGTATGCTTCTTTATCAACTGTAAATAAAACACACAAAGTGGACACTAAAATTCTTGTTCCAAGACATTTCCTAAAATCTAACCAAACTAGCACACATCCCATTTCAGCAGAGGAATCATTCTGTGGTCAGACTCAGAACTTTTCACCTTATATATGAAACATGAAAGTTTACTGACAGAAGGAAGGGAACTCAGTGCTCATTTATATTATTTACATTATTCAGACTATCATCCTCATCTTTGTTGCCATATTTATCAATGTTTCGGACGTTGTATGCTCCGGCCTTCTTCAGGTGGTTGGAATGTCGAACTTAACCCTTTATTTCGCTCAATGGGGTAAACTGTTCTAGTTCCAGTCATCGGTTATCTCCTGTTAATTTCCCTCTGAAAGTTCTCCACTGCCTTACCCGGGTATTGAACTCACACTCTTTGGGTCCTGTCGCTGGATCTAACCAACACTTATCCGCTGTGCCATGTGTCCTCAATCCTCATTAAACTGGTTTTCTTTCTTCAGCATTCTCTTTGGGGTTTTTTTTCTTTCTGCATCATCATGTAAAAGAAGACCAACAAAACAACAACCCACAAACAAAGGCTGTGTAACTATTCTCATTCTACAGTAGCATTAGAACTAAGTCATGAGCATAGCAGGTATCAAATAAGACTTTTTTTAAATTGTGGTGCTCAGTTAGGAAGAATTATTTCATTGAATTTTCTTTTTCTTTGGTATTTTAAATATTTTATTTCAACTTAAAAATGAATGTAATAAAAGAAACAAAAACACTCAAATTTGGATTCATTCAAAAGGCCACACATAATAATTGCCTTAGAAGGCTGCAGGTTCCCTACCCCCAGGGTTAGGCCCAAATTTAGTTATTAAGCAGAGTTCATTCCACTCAATTTGTACAGCATGTCATTTAATCAATGTTTTTTTTTGTATTAATTCTCTAGCTTTTAAGACTGTCAAGACTATGTTAAATGTTAAATAATTGCATTGATCAGAACCTCAACTTCCACAAATGCAGACATTTTGCAAAATATCAACATTTAGCACATTTTGACTACTTTAAAATGATCCATTTCTGAAATAAACAAAATATATTTAAGTAATTTCTGTAAGCCTTTAATTAAACATCATAAAAGAGAAAAACACCCATTGAGCTGTGGTATTCAATGGAATTTTTAAAAATCACCATAATCAGAATTTCAGCAGATGGTTTCTTGGAAATGTACAACTAATGATGCAGAAATAGGTTTTCTAGTTGTTCCCGAAGTCTAGCCAAGTCGATTCTTTATGATCCTCATAAAAGCTTGTATATATTTTTGTCTAATTTCTTTGTTTCCTACATGTTGGAATTTTGTCAATCGAAAAGCAATTGTGATTCTGGTGTATACCAACATATATACCACTATTCCATCTTGTCCAGTTGCTTAATTGCCTAATGAATTACATTAATACTAGCTGATGGTATGTTTAGGAGCAATGTACTTAGTATATCCTTTTTTGCAGCAAATAGTCTGGAATAAAAATTTTGTACAAATCATTTTCTTTTTTCTACTTTAAAAAGCAGTTTCAACACTGAGAGAA
Source organism: Acanthosepion pharaonis (assembly GCA_903632075.3). Lineage (NCBI taxonomy): Eukaryota > Metazoa > Mollusca > Cephalopoda > Sepiida > Sepiidae > Acanthosepion > Acanthosepion pharaonis. Next base: position 1,488,934 of record CAHIKZ030005563.1, on the reverse strand, counting down.
GAATTTGCAAAACAGATTTGCATAATAAACAAGATTCTATATTATTTTGCTAATCTCATTCCATTTGCCTTCTTTTCTCAAATGATCCATAAATATGCAATTCATTTCTAGTATATTTGCATGCATTCAGCATATTTAATTAAAAAAAAAAAAAATTCCCAAATAACTGCAGACATCATCAGTACCTGTGTATTGGATATCCCATTATTAAAAGAAAGAGCAAATGGAATATAAGATTGATTTCTTCATCAGAATATAGATGGGTTTTCTATTTACAAAGAATCTTACTCCAACATTTGCCCAAACTCCTTCACCATTTCCAAGGATAACTGTTTCTCCACTCTCAAATTGTGTATGCTCAGTAACAGGAGTGACATTACCATCTTTTTTTTTCTTTTCTTTTTTCACCTTGTTTCAAATGAAATTTATTTGGTGCAAAAAGTGTTGTTAGCTGGTATGATGTAATACATTATGAGATGATACAAATGCACCATATAGTTTTATGGATTATGCATGAGGAAAAAAAAAAAAAAAAAAAAAAAAAAGGTAATTAAAAAAAAAAAAAAAAATTTCTTTCTAGTTAAGTTTATATACATGGCATTTTGAATCAAGATATTGAGTAAATATGACAATCACCATATTCTGCATATTTAATTAGTTTGTCATCAGGCACGTGCTTGAAATGATGTAAAGACAAGAGTGGTATCTCATATGCTGCATTCACAAAATAGATGCAAGTAATGGAAAACTACATGAACACAGCCTCCTCTAACTTCTGAACTAGACATGGCTATCCACTTTGTAAGGCTTATTTTATATTGCAGTGTAGAAGGAAGTTTTATTCCAAACTATACATTTTGCAATATTAATCTAGATTTGATAAAACATTAATTTATCATTTAAGCAATGTATTAATTCTAAAGTAAAATGTGAATAATTTTACTGTAACAGTCAAAAATTAAAATAAGACTTAAATATTTAAAATGTTCAACTTTTAATTAACTAAAATTAGTTAAATTACCTAAAACAACATTAAGCAAATAACTTATGAATCCAACAAAATATTGACAGTGAATTTTATTCTAAAAATGTACTCTATAAATGTATCAAGACATTATTTGGAGGGACAATTTAAACAGGAACATGGGGATATGAAAGAGCTACATGAGAGATCATACATTTCAAATGAAGTTATACTACCCTAAAATTTGAAGCCAATAATGTGCACAAGCACTAAAGTTAGCAAAATAAAATAGTATAAAAATTTAGTCTATCAGCTATTCTTGAAAATCCAAGGAAAGTTAACATCTGTCAATAATAAAAATTAATTCAGAGTACAATAATAGAATTTCTTCAGTGACTTGCTTTGTGGTATAAAAAGTTACTTCTGATCCGATTTCTTAGTTTGATAAAATGCTCAGTGACTAAAACCCAACAAAGACTTTCAAGTTTTAAATGCTTTTTAGCACCCTGCTTTGAATAATTTTACTTAAAAAAAAAGAAAAAAAAAACAAAAAAAAACAAACAAACCTTTTTCAATAAACAATCTATGTAAATTGTGCATTGGATTAATAAATTACTGTAAAATCTCTTAAGTTTTAAATGATTCTCTGTTTATCAATATTGAAAAGAGAAAAAAAAAACATTGTAAAGACAATGCTAATAAAGAATACGTTTATGGTTTTTATTAATTTTAGTGTGAAAAGATTAGAGCAAATGACAAAAAACAACTTACGTTGAAGCTGAAATGATTGACCAGATGTGGTCAAAATATAAACAATGCAGACTGACACAAGTGATAATGTTTTTGAAAATCTGATTTGCAAAAACACAAGAAAAGAAAAAAAAAAAAAAGACGGACCCACTTAATAGCTGGAGTTGACAGATCCTCTCAACAACAGTCATCATGAGGGTCACGTTCTTTTGGTTCAGGGTTTAATTTAATCATGTCATCAATTCTAAGAATTGTAATAGCAGCCTCAGTCGCAAATTTCAAAGCTTTAATCTTGGACACTGCTGGTTCTAGTACACCAGCTTTCTTGTTGTCACGCACGGTGCCTTCATGGAGATCCAAACCAATCCTGAAAAACAACACGCATCTTAATATATTTCTTTCCTATTACTGTAATTGTATCAATGTATGAACTTATTTCACATATACTGGGTGTGTGTAATTAAATATAGAGAGGAGAGGGAAGAGGAAGGGAAGACACTAATTTAACAAGAGAGAAAATATTTACTGTGTTCATCCATAATGTAGCATTTTTCAGTTTATTAATTGAGAGTCAAAAAATAATAATAATAATAATAATAATAATAATAATAATACAGCATGCTTAAAAACTGAAATCTTATGTCCTATAAAAAAAAAAGTTGTTTTTTTTATGTGTAATATTTAAATAGCAGTTTGAGATTTTCATGAAATTTTAAAACCATGATTTTAAATGTATTAATGTGGGCTGTATTATTAGGAAAGCCACAGTTGGCATTCAGGTATGCGAAAAAGAAAATGAATTTCTAGGTGCAAGATATTTCTATTTCATTCAGTCCTTCTATACAAAATAAATTGTAAAGTCAAACCTTACCATTTAAGATCTAAATGTTCTGGTTTTGTTTGAGCCATGTTATGATATGCACGCAACTTTGCTACTAATTCTGTAGAGTCTTGTGCAGCATTCACTGCCAACTGTTTGGGAATCACAAGCAGAGAATGAGCAAATTCAGCAATAGCCAATTGTTCGCGGGAACCCTTTGAAAATAAAGGAAAAAAAAAAAAAATCATTCATTATTAAGCAGCACTTTCAAATTACTGATTAATATAAAATGTTTTTTTTTTAGTACAGATGCCTTAAATTTGATACTTAAGAAAAAAATATTAATGCACTAGCCAAAGAAAATCAAAATTTAAGCTGTTAGAATTTTATTATAAATCAAAATTAGATGTTATTCTATTCCTATGTTACACTTTCTGATGCACTATTTTAAAAAGTACCAATTTTTCCATTATGATTTTTCTCAGATGTTTGAAAATGGTAGTAAGTTTTTGTAAACAAATTGTTTAATATTTAAAAAACCTTGATCAAAAATAAAATGAAGTTTTGACTTTCCTTTAACATTTTGCCCATGAATTTCCTGTAACAACTTTTTTTTTTTTCACTCAGAGAAGACAAACGCTAAAATGAGTACACATTTTGAACATGATCAATTTTCAGTTTATTTATTTCAACTTCAGTTTACTTTATAATTTTTATTTTATTAATTTAATAATAAACTACAATGTTAATACTTTTATAACAACACAAAAGCTATGACATGGAACTGTAAAAACCATGCACAAATAATAATTGGAAGAACAAAAACAAAAATCAATTTACAATATTAGACTTAATGAAGTAAAATTTAATTAAATATAAAATACTGGCATTTATAATAGCTTATGGTAAGAGAAATTTTATTGGATTTAAAATAAAAATGTAATCAATAGATTTTTGCTATGAATCTAAGAAAAAAAATTCTATTGTTTCTAATCTATATAATACTAAAACTCTAATCTTGTATGTATCTATGTGTTCCCAAGAGAGTTTAAACTATACATAATACCACAACTTATTTAAGAGCATATTGTACCATGGACCTCTGCTGAATACAGTGCCAAATTCCATTAAAATTAGACAAAGGGTTCTTTAGCTAGGGTTGTTTTTTTTAGGTTTTATGGCATTTTTAATAGAAAACTCAGTATTTGTTTTCAATATATTAATCTGTGTATATGAACAAACACATGCATGTTGTATTTCAACTATTATGTGTGAAAAATAATAAACATGTATAATATATTAAATAAATATGCACAAGAACATATTTATACAATTCACTACACTTTATTAGAACTTTTTTTTTTTTATAAACAAATGTTTGGATAGGTGAAGAGGTTATGCCAGTGGAAAACTGAATCAGTATGACTGGAAAATTGTATCGCATGACACAGAGAAGGAGGGGGAGGGGTGAAAATTTTAAATTACAATTGTTAATTTTTTCTTATGTACCTGAAAGAATAATTATTGTATAACAGCAGAAAGAAAAACTATATAAACAGTTCTCATTTCTTAGCAGTAGTTTTCCTGTATCCCATGCGTATAACTGTTCAACTAGTGCCAAGAAGAACAGCAAAATAACGGGAATATGAAACAGATTGCCTTTATACTTTGTAAAATACAAAAAAAAAAAAAAAAAAAAAAAATCAGGTTTCTAGAATAAATGTTCTAGATAAGCTATTATTTTAAGAATTATATCTTCTTAGACAAAAAGTATCCAGTATAATATTCATGCATTAAAAAACAGTTTAAGAATTATATTTTAAGATCATAAAAAAATTACTGAAATAAAAGCAGATCAAGGTTCTTTATAAAAATAAATTCTGAAAATTAATAATTGAAGTTCATTGGCAACAAATATAAAGAACTGATTATATTTTTTGAGATCAAAATGTTATGCATCTATGAAGGCAGCTAACCAATATCATGTATAGCATTTAATTTTTGAAAAGTTAAGGTAGCCTTTTTTTTTTCTTTTTTTATACAAAAGGCTACAAAAATACACCATTTCTTTCTTTTGGGCACAGAGAGAGGGGATAATAACTCACCACAGGAAAAAAAAAACAAAAAACAAAACAAACTGTAAGCTGCACAGTGAAACATTTAACTTCATAGCTTTTAATATAGATATAAAAAAAAAAAAAAAAAAAAAAAAAAAAGAGTAAAAAAAATAAACAGGTTGCTTACTTACCAAAGATGTAGCGAAGTTTTCTAAATATATAGAAAGAGCAGCTTCTACAGCTCCACCTCCAGGAACAACAGACTTAGATTCTAGCACACGTTTAACCACACACATAGCATCATGTATTGATCGTTCCATTTCATCACACATGTAGTCATTGGCACCACGTAGAATAATGGAAGAAGCAGAATGAGCTTTGGGCCTGAAAATGAAACAAAATAATTGAAACTATTGTTATATCTACATTGTTAACGATTTTTTTCAAAATGTCATTATGAAGTTTAAAGTAATAAAAAAAGCGTCTTAATTCAAATTATCAGATGCATCATTTAAGTACAAAACTTTTTTTTTTATGTATAGAATTTAAAAGAAAGTCTGATATTTTATTAGGTGTTTACAACTAATATTTAAAACCTACTTTACAACTTAAAACTAGCCATTAGATTTTAATAAAATAATACATTTCCTAGTGGCTAATGAAAAGACAAGTATTTTCATAAATATCTGTATATTTTACATTCTCTTTATATACTTTAACTGTTGTTTTACATAAAAATGTTTTAGGTAGTTTATCCTTGAGAGACACCAAGCCAAATTCTTTTATATTGCTTCCTGGGCTCTAGTAATAAACATCTAAACCAAGTAATTAGTAGTCAACTAAATAACAGAAAAAAATAACAGTTTGAAAAGAAAGATATTTTTTTTCCCCGGTTTTATCTACTGAAACAGGGTAGCATAAGTATTCAGAAAGTCAATGAGGAAAAGACATATATGAAATTGTAAAATACATTTTACAATTAAGAGAGTTCTACACAAAAATCAAATATTAAATCCAAGAGAATGGGTAAAAAAAAAAAAAAATAAAAAAAAAAAAATATATAAAAGGTAATTTTTCAAGGAAGGTTTATCAACCATTTTCATTTTCACTACAGAAGACCATATATATAAGTGTCTGCATAAGAAATAGGGAAAGTTTACTTCACTTCAGTTAAAAGATCTGCATTAAAAATTCAAATTTCTGCCAGAGATTAATCACACTGAAGCTCAATTATTTCAATTTGCAATTCCTTTGGAGCTATTATTTCTTACATCAACATTAAAGTGAGTTCCCAAAAGGTTAACATTAGCTTCTCTAGTCATTAAATCTGGAGTTCAGTTATTTTTTTCAGCTCATTTAACACCACAGCAAAATGATCATATCCAGACTACCTGTGATTGGCGAAATGTAGTTGATTCTTCCAAATCTGAAGTTTTGTTTAGAAAGCCTTAACATGAGAATACATCTCATGAATTAAGTGATTTTGCATTTGCAGTTTCAAAATTTCGAACATTTAAAAGTATAGTGATATCCATGAAGGATGCAAAAATCACAAATCCAGTTATCCTTCAGCTCTGGAACAAGTTTACTTTTTTTTTTTTTTTTTTATTTCTAAGAAGGCTTCTAGGAGGCTATAAAATTGTTAAATCTTCCCTTTAATTCACCAATGAACAGTACAGTAAACTAGATCACCATACTCCAGTACAAGTTCTTAGAAGAACTATTTAAACTAGTGATGTGTAAGTGACTCAGGATGTCATAAAATTTATACTTTAAACAACCACATGCTTAAAATTTTCAAATTTTACATACTTTACACATGAATTTTCTTGATTACTTCTGAACTGGATCATTGCAAAATCAATGTCTGCTAAATTCAAAGAGGTTAAATATTCTTTCAATTTAGTTAGAAAGCCAGTCTTAGAGCTAATCATTGCTGGGGTCCAATCTGATGCAAATTCAATGTTGTTTTCTTCATAAATAATATAACCACTATCAGAACAGTAATTCTTTGGTGATATTAAAGGATTTATCATTTGCATGTATGAAAATTGCCTGAATAAGATGAAGACAGATTCATAACATTAAAATGCAATGTTTTTTTTTTTTTTACTTCAACAAATAGTAATCAGTAATTTACTATTCCTGGAGTTTTCTCATTTCTTCAGAAATTTTTTTTTTTTTGCCATGTGTATTGACATCAAAACTTAAAATTTTAAAAATACAGCAATTTGCACACTTATATTTTGAAAATGAAAATCCATTGATCCTGCTTGACAATTGGTTACACTTGTTTACATTAGCTGAATTATCAAGAGTTGTTATAAGTGGTGGAATCAGAAATTGAATATTAAATCATTTTCTATCACTGATATAGTGTCCTGAATAGAGATGCCAATTTAAGGCATTATTAGAGATTGCGACCCATGAAAAAATTACATAAATGATGACAAATATATTTCTTTTTCTGACTGGGTTACCCACAATGCAACAATGTAAGCAAGATTAGTCAGGCATGTAATAGTTATTTCCATTTCACACTAGCTTATCCAAACCTGAGAGAAGAGAGAGAGAGAGACTGAGGAGAAAAAAAATAATAAAAATAAAATAAAATAAATAAACAAAATTTTCCTTGCAAAATTAGGAAATTCAGAAAACCCCCACAGACTAGTTTGCCCATGACTAATTGAGAATTATGTAATACCTGATATTAAATAATCTTATATAAAGTAAAAATGTGGGAGAATTATATGAAGATTGAAAACTTTGGAGATGTACTGTACCCTTTAATGATAATAAGTTCATCATCACAGACACGCTCCAAAGAAACCTGTTCAGCTTGTCCCAATTGAGATACTTCAAATGTTTCTTCACCATCCAAATTGGACATATTCATAGTGAGAGTAGCTGTAAAGAGTAAAAACAATTTAGTAAAAGCAGGTTATAGCTGAAAAGCAAGGAGGTAAATAAGATGGTAAATACAAAATCCTCTTTACTTTCCACTATGTTTATTTACTAAGAAAAACATTTGTAATTTGCTGTGTCATTCCACTTTTTTTTCTTTTTGATAGTAACAGGACCCAAAAAATATAAATCAATTGTGCGTGTATATATATATATATATATATATATATATATATATATATATGAAAAGATAGAGAAAAAAGAAAAGAAAGAGGGGGAGTGACTGCCATAATAAATAACAAGTGACTTTAAAAAACACAATATAACAAAATTTTAATTATTACATGATTATTAAAATACATCTGAGAATTTATCTATCATCAAAGAAAAGTATGTATTATTTCTGATAGGATAATCCAGTTACTACCCGCTTAAAACCCTCTGCACAGATATAGAAAAAGGTTTTTATTTTCAAAACAGAAGCCATGATAAATCTTATACACTACTAGCAGCATGGCCTGGCATTGCCTGTGCTTGATTCAAAAATCGTACGACTCATACAGCAATCGCTATCACTTGACTTAAAATATTTTTGCCCTTCCTTGCCTTTAAAGGAGTGCCCTTTACCATGCTGATGTTGCTACATGCCTTACTTCTTGCCTATCTCACACTGCAATTTTTTTTGAGCTCTATACTAAACATTAAATCTGTTACGAAAAAAGAACTAAACAAAATGAACACAAAATGATCAGCTTTAAAAAAGGACTGGTAACTGGAAAAACTGAATGAAAAAAGAATGTTATATACTTTTTCACACCCAACCCAGAATCAACGTTGAGTTTAAGCAAATGAATGAGCCAATTGGAGTAAAGTGCCATGCAGATTTAAATTTTTCCCCACTTGTGACGAATGCAGCTATCAATTTTTCTTTTTTTTTTTCATACTAGCATGCTAGTTAACACTCGTGTCAGTCAGCTGTTGGTTCTCACTCTGGCCAGTACAAAATGGCTGCAAACTACATGAAAACTGCCATAGAAGCATGAAAAAAAAGGATTATTTCCACTATCGATGGGAGTTGGGAAACGCAAAGTTGGTCTTGGCCTTCCTGCTAACTTGGAGCAGGTGCATGTAAATTTTGGTGCAAATCTGTTGAAAATGCAGCCGTACATTCGTTACATACACACATCCTGCCTTTTATAGATAGAGATGTAAAATATTATGCAAGTCAATGTTTTACGAATTAGTATTAATTAGTGCACATAAAATTTTTCAGGATTCATATAGATATGAATGTTTTATTAGAAATATTTACAATAATTTATTTCCAGGCAGCAGTATGTTGATATTGTTAAGTGAAAATTAATTTTACGAATCAAAATGCTCATAACAATTGTTTGTGCCAATATATTTTTAAAAGAATTTTAAAAAATAATTTTTAGTGTATAGAGCATTCCCAATTTTTATCTATGGGAATCTATACATGACACAATCCTATAATCTATACATGTCTGATGCATTGTAATTTTTTCACTTTCAGTTCTGTTTCATCCTTAACGTCCTTACAAATCATCCCTTCAAAATTTTGAAGTAACTTAAATTTAAAGTACTATAAAAAATTAAATAACCATCATGATAACAATAATAAATACCGTAACATTCATAAATTATTGATTCTTACCTCTATCATGGTATTTTATGTTGGTTTTTAAATTTTTAAATTAATCTACAAAAATTTTATATTATTTTAAATTTTATTTTTTCATAAAGCATCCTCAAACATAACTAAAAGTAAAAAAATATTAGGCAATTGCTGAAAATATTATGCTAATTCGTAAAAAATGACTAAGTAGTTAAAAAAAAAAAAAAAAAAAGAAAAAAAAAGGGGTTCACTTAGATTTCGTAAATTTATGCCAATTCTGGTCATCCATACTAGCTGTCACCACCTCATAACTTATGTGATGATAACGTCAAAAAAGACATGAGAAAAAAAAGCACCCATTAAGAAATGTTTGTATACTATATTTTTTATGCTATAAGTAATATTTGTTCCAAATCAGATTAATTTAACTTTAAATTTGCTAATTTTACTCAAATAATGTGCCACAAATATATATTTTTGGAAGATTTTAAAATCAATTTTGTTTCGTTTACAAATTTCTTAAAATTAAGAAAATGGCGCAAAAAAAAAGGGGGGGGGCAAATATCTGGCATTCCAATCTATATTTCTATCTGAAATTTACTTACTGGAATTTAATCATTTAGTTTAAAGCTAAAATGAATCTTCAAGAATGCTTTTTTCATTTTAAAAATTAATTTTAAACCTTAGGCATTGAAATTTAAGTGGAGGTACATATTTTTAATACATAGATATTATAAAAGGAAATACCATATGTTGCTTATATATGTCTTACATAGTGCAAGGAAGCTTACTTTAGGCATCAAAATATTAATACAAATTTGTGTAAAAGATGTAATTATTCCTTCCTTAAATATGTTCAACAACAAAAATGAGAGAAAAAGATATTTAAAAGCATATGATGAATGGATTAGATTTCTAATAATTTTACTAGCTATTAAATCATAAATATTCATCTTTAAATAAATGTACAATTCAATCCCACCTTTTAAACTGCTCATTCAAGTACACCTACATAAGTTTGTGATTTAAGAAATGTTCAGGTTTCAAATTCTGTTACAGAAACAAGACCCACAGGATGATCCCAATTTCCATACATGCAAAATTAACTTTACTTTTTGTTCTTAGCTAAAACAAGGAAAATAAATACCTCCAGTTGCTTTGGCAATTCTCTTCAAATCAACTTGTTTACAGCGTCTTACAGCCATAGCCTTAGCTTCAACAAAATACTTAAGGCAAAGATCATCTATTCCACCAGAAACAAGGATTACATTGGCACCAGTTGCCAAAATCTTTTCAATTCTCTCCTTTGTAATGTCAGATTCCCTACAAGATATAAAAAATTATTTTTGTGTTAAAACTGCAGAATTCAGCATCTAAATATTTTTCCATATTTGCTGACAGTGATAATTATTTAAATGATGAACTCCGTAAAGAATAAAATGCAAATTTTATATTTTTCTAAAGTAATGTAAGTAATTTCATTGCATAAAATTATTTCAATAGTTGTATCTGCAAAAAAAAAAAAAAATTGGCTCTGGTTACAATGAAACCATCCACATTTTCCAGCAGCAGTTTACTGTTTCCCATGCGTATAACTGTTCACCTATTACAGAGAAGAGCAGCAAAATAATGGGAAATTAGCCCTAAAATAATATTATTAATGATACCATGAAAGCCTGTAAATTGATGATTAAAAAGCTATTACCGTTTCCGCATATCTTCAAGTTTTTCAGGATCTTCAATTAGAAGTTGTACACCAAGTTTCATCTTTTCTTTTCTGAGGCCAAAATCCAGGCATGCAATCTTGGCTCCAACAATAGTCTTAGGCATAGCTATAAAAAAAAAAAAAAAAAAAAAAAAAAAATCTATAGTTTGTAAGAAAATTTTCTTTCAAAGCTAAAGATTTTAGAATTGCTGGAGTTTCTATACAAGTGATGGTATTTCCTGCAACATATTTGAACAGTTTTAAATTTGGTCAAGACAATTGGAGGGAAAAGATGCCATACTAGACAAACAGTTATCTTCATGTTTAAGTATTTACTAAATCATGGCATAGAATATCAGTTTTTTTTGGGTTTTTTTTAAATACACTTAGAATGAATGTTTTACCTCTAGAAGCAATTGTGCAATTTAAAGCATAACCATTTATAAGAACGCTTTCTTTACTACTTCGTCCATGAGCCTTTAAAACATTGACAGCTTTCACTGGATATCGAGAGTTGCCTTTATTATCAGTCACCTTTACAGCCATCACTGCATCTACAACCATCTTGGAAAAGAAATCAGCTTCACTGAGAGAAAGTAAAGGAATTGAACATGATCCAGTGTATGAAAAATAATTCTTAAATTAAGAGTCAATATACAATCAATTTCTTCAGAGATCAATAAAAAAAACACAAGTTAAATATATATCAAATGTAGATGTGCTAAACAATTGAAACTAGAAAAACATTAAAGAAATGGGAAGTATACAAAACATTAAAAATGACATTGTATAAGGTTTACTATTAAACAAAACAAAACAAAAAAAAAAAAAGGAAAAGAAAAAAAGTGAGTTATTAAATGTTTCTTTGCTTAATTATACTGGCAGATTAAAAAATAAAATGTAGCAAAGAATCTTTTAAAAATACTGATGTATCAATGTTTTTCAATTACTTGTTCAAATGACCATTTATAAAAGCACATTATGATAATCAGGAAAAATTACAATTGTTTGATCAAATTTAAATCAACCTAAATATGAGATTTCTAAAGGTTTTTTTTTTTTTTCCTTACCACTAGGTTTAGAGAGGGGAAAAAAAAAAAAAAAAAAAAGACTTCCAATTACAACAGAAGAAATGTATAATAAAAACTAACTGAATATAGTTATTAATAGTTATAGTTTTTCTTGGGCAAAAATAAGTATTTTTATTACTCTTAGATAGGTACCTCCACGAAATCGCTAAAAAAAAGAGCATAGCTTGATGAAAAAGATGCCAACCTTGCCGAAAACAAAATTTTATTGTCTAAATGCTTATGTTATTATTAAGAGGACACAGCTGTTTGAGGTTTCCTACAGACCCACTGAACTTAAATAAAGTCAATTCAGGTTTCCTATGGTAAAAATTTTCTTTTCCCAAGTGAAAATCATCACAAAAATAGCAAAAAGTCATTTTGTCACAGCTTATTTTCTCTCTCAAAATATGGGTTTTCATACTTTTTAGGGGTAAAATATTGAAAAATGACTGTTTTATCATCACCTAAACGAATATCAAGGAAACTTTTGATCTGAACCCCATGAAACTAGGTATTTTCTGAAAGCAAATATATATTCTTTCATTTAAAAGTAAAATTAGCTGGTGTAAATGACTCAAAATTTTTTTCAGTGGGTAAAATGTGAAAAAATAGTGAAAATTTTGCATTATTTTCTTGTTCTAAACAAATATTTCCCCCATTAATGGGAAATTAACCATTTTTTTTTTTTTTTTGAAAATCAGAAAGCCTAGATCATAATCAAACTATTTCAGGCATAAAATTGAGAGTTTTGAAGGAAATCAACATTCCTAGGGGTTCAAAAAATGCGACAAAATCCATTGTTAATTTTCAATTATGACTGCCAAGGGTTAAAAAATTGACACCTGGCCACGGGAAATCTTTAGTAAAAGGCAAGAGATTTATCTGCAATTCCTAACCACCAGAAACCAAAAGTTGTTTTTTTTTTTTTCCTAAAAATAGTGATAAGGGAAATAAACCTAATTGACTTTGACGTCTAGGTCAAAGGCCAGCCAGCCAACCAGCTAGCAATAAACGGACGGCAAACCTTAGAACAAGTTGTAATAAAACCCACCACTCCCAGATAAAAGCAAAGGGTGAATAAAAAGGGTTCACAATTACTAGGGCTTCATATAACCTATGTTTGAACAATGGCTTGATAAGTTTTGTTTTGTTTTAACACCCGTGACCGGGTGATGACAACAACACTTAGCAGCCGACATTATTTTTTTTTTTCGATATCTTTTTGTATTTCCCATCGCCGGTTCATTTAGCCTTTCTTTTATTCAATGATGTTCATGCCAAATGAAGAAAGGAATGAATTTTGAATGATGTTATTTTGAAGCGAAAATGAATATTTTTTTCATTAAAAAAAGGGATTTTTCTCAGAAAATTGTGCATAATTTCTTAATGCTAACCGCTGAAAAGACATTTTCCACAGCCAAATCGAAGATTAATTACCAGTGAATAATTCCATGTGCAAAAATAGCCGTCTGGATCCTATAAGGTCGCCCTAAAAGGTCCAGAAGTTTACTAATTGATCGAAAACCTGTTGGGATAATTGTATTTTTTCACGGTCAGTTTCCATTATTTCATCTTGATATTATCATTTTCGGACAGCCAAGTCATCAAGGATTCAGGAAAACACTTTGACATAGGTTTTCTTTAAGAACTTTACATTCTATGAGGTGTTTAAAATGTTACTGACGAATGAGATTTTTTTTTGCCGCATATTTCGTTTAAAAAGCATAGTATGTTGGATTTTCCTATATGACAAAAAAACAAGGGTTTTAAACAGCTGTGAGGAAAGACCAAAGTTTTTTTTTTTTAATTATTTTTAAAAAATTTTCCTTCTTTTTAGAACATTCTAAATTTTGATTAAAAAAACCTTGTTTCTATTTGTATCAGCGGAACTAGTAAATAAGACAATTTTTAGCACGTTTTTTTTGGTATGACACACATTAATTTGAAAAATTGTGCAAAAATAGAAATAATTATCGGATGTTAATGAAACTTTCAGGAACTATTCACAGATGATCGAAATTATTATAAATGTTTTTTTTTTATGAAAGTCATGGTAGAAATATTTTTTTAAAATATTTAATACCCCCCCATAACTAATTTTATGAAAACACTAGAAATTCGATCACATCGGTTTTAGTGATTACAATAATTAAAAGCACAGGGCTTTGAGGAATGCAAATCATGTTTTTTTGTTTTTAATTGGATCACCCAGTACCTGAAAAATCAGCTGTGAATTGTAACATACAAAAACTCAATAAAACAAAGATATTATTTTATTTCAAATGCTTTTATTTGCTTTTAGTTGTTTTTATGAATATGGACAATATTTTCTGAAAGCAAAAAAAATTTGATGAAAAATGAATTTTAATACAATTATTTGTTATTTCATTAATTATAATAGATTTTACATTCAAGTTGTTAAAATATTATAAAATTAGTTAAAAGTCAGATCAGCTTTCATAAGTGTCCTTATGAGATAGATCTTTTTTTTAGCACGTTATAAATTGTATCATTTTGACTAATCAGAAAATCCCCAGTAATTAAGAAATGTAATTTTGTGCTTATAATCGAGCTGTAATTATAAAATGGAAGACCAACCAGAATATAATTAAGTTGCGTTATTTGAATTAAGCATTGTTCTCCGCTGTTAAGGCCTTTACTTTTTGCGAAACACGTGTGGAGAAGTTAATTTGATTTTTCAATTTCAACTGAGAAGGGTACCTACAAGTATCAGTATCATCTTATGAAATTTATATGATCTTATTTTTATATTAATCTCAGTTACGACATTTTTCCATAAATGAAAAATCAAAATTAATAATAAAATGAATGCAAATAACAGTAGAATGTAATAAATGTACATAAAATTATAGTATTTTATGTACAATTCCGATAAAATTTCATAAGAAAGGTACCTATAAATTAATTAGATACCTTTCTTAAGAAATATGAAATTTAATGTCACTCTTAACAGTTTTATTTTAATTTCTTTAGGATATATTTCCCATAAAGCATCATAAACGTAAAAGGTGAAAGCTAAGTACAAAAAAAAAAAAAAAAAAAATTAGACCGCTGAAAGTTTTCATTAAAAATAACTGGGTAAATAATTTGTTCACGTAAATGTAAATTATTTCACTTTTCTCCTTCCAGAGAACAAATTAGCCTCATGGAATTGTAAATATATCATTCATCACATGTCAAGAGACGCGAAAGTTTATGACCTGCTTTGTTTTATTTTCAAATTACATCTTTTTGGCACAAAAGCTAAGTTAAGTTTGGTTCAAAATATTTTAAATAAACATTATAATTTCTGATTTTCTTAAAATAAGTTTTGAAAAAATGATAATTGATATTTAAAAAATTTCAAAGTCAGATTACCATTTTTTTTTTTTAAAATGGAAAAAAAAAAATGGTCAATTTTGCTGACTCAAAAAAAAAAAAAATTTTTAATGAAAATTTCGGACGTGCTAGAACGATTAAAAATGGAAAAAAATACCCCCCAAAAAATACTTTGACCTTTCCTCTTAGTAATAACAAACATTTAGACGATAAAATTTTGTTTTCGTCAAGTTTGGCGTCTTTTTCATCATGCTATGCTCTTTTTTTTAGCGATCTCGTGGAGGTACCTACTCTTAGACGAAATAGTAATTATTTTAAAAGAAATTAATCTATTAACATTTAAGAGTTAAAGAATGAATACATTTCACTTTAAATATATGGAAGATTAAACAATCTATACAAATTTATTTGAAAATATCAAGTCCATAAATATATTAATGGTTACAATATTGTTTTAATTCATAGAAATGTCAGTAAACAATGTCAAAGTGAATAAAAGTGAAAAAACGCAGGTAGGCATAGGACATAATGCAATAAAACAAAAAGGATACGCTCCAATCAACTTGCTAGACATACTAGTCTTTGCAGCATTTACAATGCATTCACTGTCCAATTCATCTGTACCAACACACAGATTTTCTTGAATGTAACGACAGGCTTCCCTAAAGTCAACAAAAATTGAAAATTGTGACATACAAAAAGGAAAATATATTACAGTTGGAATAAATAGGGTAGCAATTTGATGCAATAAAGTATGTTATATTGAGAAGTTGTGGTCTTGAAGGGAGAGCACTGTGCTAGAAAAAATAAAAAGGTGTTATCTTTTCAAAAAGTCATTCACACAAAGGGAAAAAAATTATGATACTACAGAATTGATATAAGAGATAAAATTTTTCATTAAATTCCCAAATTGACAATACCATAAAGTCTAGGACACAGACTACTAAACAAGGGCTAAAAATAAGTTTCACATTAATTCCAATTTTATGAAACCAACTTTATGAATACTAGCACTACACAATCCCCCAAAACAATAAAAATAAATAGTATAGTATAATATTACAGAAGAGGAAGTTTTAAAGTTAAAATAAAGCTTTACAGAATTCAAATTCTTCCCATTAAAAGAATTTTGTATAGATCAAAACAAGTGGTAATCCAAAAGTGCAAGGTCAGGTGAGTATAGCAAATGTAGTAGGATAGTGATTTTCCAAGTGTAGGTTAGATGTGCCACAAGGCCAAAAGTTCTGGAACCCAGTGAGGATTGAACTCACTACCCACTCGTAATTGTTTTAACGGGACAAGCTTACTAACCATTACACCACCTCGAAGTGCCCCAAGGTGTAGTAGGATATCCCAGCCAATCTGTACAAACTTCTGCTAGACAAGTACTCTGGCATTATCCTGTTGGTCAATTCCACATGCTTATCATCAATTACTATATTTAATCCAATTGCAAACTAAATTGTCTGATTTTGCAGGAACTCCTACTATACAATGCCCTCCCAGTCTCACCAGATACACTGCATCACACTTTTTAGAGGAAGACCAATTTTTAAAGTGGTTTAAGGTAGCTGGATTATTTTTCCCCAGGATCTTTTTCATTTTGTAAACAATCAGTTTTTCATTGTTTATTTTCCTCCCAAAACAGGTAGTTTTTGTTGCATTACATTTGCAGAGACTCACAAATGGAAATGCAGTCTAATTTCTTTTTATACATTAAATTGTGTGGCATCCAAACATTGTAGCAATTTACATAACCAAGAGTTTTCAAATGCTTTACAATGTTGATATGAGATATTTGGAGTATCTCTGCAATGTCCTATATGATCTGAGCTGGATTATTTTTAATCAGCATTTTAATTTGATCATCAATGAATTCAGACCTGTCAAAACATTCGCCATCCACCAGACCAATTTCCACTTCCGAATCTTGCAAACTACTTAACAGTATTCTCAGCTATGGCCCTATCTCCATAAATTTCACCATATCTTTTTTCTGTATGTACAAGAAAAGCCTCAAATGACAAAAAAAAAAAAAAAAAAAAAAAAAAAAAAAAAATTTGTTTTTAAAAATTCACTATTGACAAATGAATTGTATAGACAGGTTGAAATGGCAGCTTTCAGAATATGCATGTATGTCAAATTTCACAAGTGAAACAAAATCATATGTTAAAATAGCACCTATTGAAAAACACTAACTTTTGTTCCAGCTCAATTCTTTCTTTTATGTAAGCACTAAATCCATGCTACAAAAATAGTTTTTGATATTTTCATGATGTGCTGAAAAGTTCACAGTCCAAAAAAGGAAACCCCAAAAGGACATAAAAATCAGATTTTCAGAAGTAGAATAGAATAATTTTCAGCTCCTCATTAAAATGAATTATACATGTTGCATTATGTTGAAAAGTTGATCAAATATTTTCAAGAGTTTGAGTTGTATAATTAAAGGGGTTGAATAAAAGATAAATCAATTTACTTTATTAACATTGTCCTTAAAAAAGGAAACAAAATTTTCACTTTATAACTCTTGCAATTATCCTTACACTTTTCATAGTGATAACTCAATTTTTTTTCTTCTTCCTCCATTATCATGTCTGTGTAGAAACTACACACTTGTGTTTGGAATAATTTCTCTAATGATAAAATTTCAAAGGCGAAATGGTCTAGAGTACATGTAGCTACGGATTTCCCAGATACTTAAACTCAAGATTCAAAGTGGTACTTGTGCTCCCTGATTATCTTCAGTATGTACTGGAGTAGTGATAACTGATTCCATAAAGACTGTACAGAGGGTAAATTCCATACGGATACACATATACTTTTCAATATTGTTTTAGAGTACTTTCTAGATTAGTTATTAAAATTTTTGTCAGCTTTAACAATTCTGACCCACTTTAGGTTCTTGTCATTGTTTTACATCTTATGCTAGATTAAGAACAGAAAAACGCTAAAAGGTCCTTTTTATTAATCCAGTGACGTGCCATTATTTTCCCTCTCCAATAAGATCATTTAAAGGCATAAATTTTCCGATTCAGTCTTATCACTTCAGTATCTAAATCAAATTTTTTTATTTTTTTAAAGTAAGCCAATATCTTTTCTACAGCAAAAGTTAACTAAGTGTCATCACAATACACAAAAGCATTTGAAAGAAAAGAAATCAAGAGAATAAAGTATGAAACAAGTTTTAGTATATCAAATTAATAGTAAAATGAACTTACTTGCAAGCTAACCTATAACCACTGATAATTGTTGTTGGATGAATTTTGCTTTTGACCAATTCATCAGCATTCTTCAAGAGCTCTCCAGCCATAATTACCTAAAATAAAGATAAATTTGCTGTACATGGTTTGACATCTACATTAACTTATAATGTAAGCATCTTGTGTCAAGTTGCATTACAATTAGAAGGAGGTGGTTACAAAGAAGAAGAAGAAGGAGGAGGTGGTTACAAAGAAGAAGAAGAAGGAGGAGGTGGTTACAAAGAAGAAGAAGGAGGTGGTTACAAAGAAAAGAAGAAGGAGGTGGTTACAAAAAGAAGAAGAAGGAAATTGGTTACAAAGAAGAAGAAGGAGGTGGTTACAAAGAAGAAGAAGGAGGTGGTTACAAAGAAGAAGAAGGAGGTGGTTACAAAGAAGAAGAAGGAGGTGGTTACAAAGAAGAAGAAGGAGGTGGTTACAAAGAAGAAGAAGGAGGTGGTTACAAAGAAGAAGAAGGAGGTGGTTACAAAGAAGAAGAAGGAGGAGGAGGAGGTGGTTACAAAGAAGAAGAAGGAGGAGGAGGAGGAGGTGGTTACAAAGAAGAAGAAGGAGGAGGAGGAGGAGGTGGTTACAAAGAAGAAGAAGATTGTTAAAGAAGAAGATTAAGTGAAAAAACAAAGTAAAATTATATAATTGTTTGAGCTGAAATATCTTCCTGCAGATAAAGCTTAACTAATATTATGTAGCTGGTCAACAAATTGACAGAAAAATCAAGGGTTTCAATTAAACAGCATTTTTTTTTTAATCATTTCACCTCAGGCAAGGCAAAAAAAACCTATTAAGACGCAAGGGGTTACAGAGTGCAAAAGAATGAGTAAAAGAAAACATTAAGAGAGAATAATAAAAGAACAGGAATTAATAAGGCTGAAGATAATGATTGATACTGCATTTAAATTTTTAACAATCAAAGTTAACTGGAAAGAAAGAAGCCACAAAAGAGTTCCACAAGTGAGAAGTGCAAGAAGAGAAACTGTTAGCATAGAACTTATGGCTACATATGAGACCTTGCCACCAATCTAGTAGTACACTTAAATTAGGTACCTCAACTTTTGCTAAAAAAGAGTGTAGCATGATGAAAAAAGGCACCAAACTTAATAAAAAAACAAATTTTATCGTCAAAATGTTTGTTATTAAGAAGAAAGACCAAAATATTTTTTTTATAATTTGTTTTTAATTCTTTATTCCTTTCTAACACATTCAAAATTTTGGTTAAAAGTTGTTTTTTTTTAATGCCTCAGTGTAACTGAAAATTTTAGCGCCTTGTTTTTCCAGTAAAATAACACATTTATTCGGAAATTCTTGCAAAAACCAAATAATTGTCAGAATTTAATGAAACTTTCAGGACTTATTCACGAATGAATGAATTTATTTTTGAAATTATTTTTTTTTATTATTTTTTTTATTTATTTCATTTTTTTTATTACAAAATCTTGGTTAAAAAAAAAAAAAAAAAGATAAGATTTTTTTTTGCATCTGTTACCTGCGACATAATATCAAAATTTCTATAAATTAAATTCCATCCTCCAAATTTGTTTTATTAGTAAAAGGCAGGACTTTTTTCACCCATTTTTTTTTTTTTTTTTTAAAGTTATTCAATTCCTAAAAAATCTGCTCCAAATCATAAAATAAAAAGTGCAATAGAACTATGACATTATTTAATTAGATGAGATATATATATATATATATATATATATATATATATATATATATATATATATGGCTCATTCTGTGTCAAATCAACAAATTTTGGGGGGCAAATACCATGTCCGACACGGATTTTTTTTCAAATTTGCTACACTTATAGATCTCCATGAAAGGAATTGAATGGCACCTGTTACACATCTCAAGGTCAAGGGGTTCCTGAGATATGACCTCTGACCTTTTTACGAAAATGTGAATAGTGACCAACTTTAAAAGATGATATCTCAGTTGTTTATGGACCTACAAAGTTCATTCATATATCATTCTAAAGTACTTGGATGGATCTACAATTTTATCTGGGGATTTTTTTTTTTTTAGGGGGTCAAATAAAAAAGTTGACCTTGACCTTGTCCTTTGATCTGACTTATCTCAAAAAACGTTATTTTAATTTTTTTTTAATTTTGACAAAAGATTTGTCTATCTTATGACAGTACATATTCCAAATTTCATGATGGACATTCCACTAGAACTGTTGTTACAAGCGTTTTATAGGACTGGGCAAAATTCAAAATGGCAGAATGTAGTATCCGCTACTTCATATAAAAGCATTTTGATATTTCACAATATGGTCAAGTTGTATATCTTTGTAAAGCTATTTTAATGCTGATTAATATTCACATAAGGACCATGGTCATGAAATTAATAAAAAAAATTTTTTCTGGTGATGAAACTGAATTTTCTTCATTTTTTTTTTCTAATGCAACACAGATTTTGTTATGGAAAAAGTGATATATAGAAATATATAGAAAAAATTTACAGGAGCAATATCTGATAGAATCAGTATAATTTCATCAAACATTTCTCATGTGGAATCAAATAGCGCAGAACACCAAAACTTTGAAAGAGAAATCATCACCCAGTTGAAAGAGAATTTTGCTGTGAGTGAAAAGAGATCACAAAAAATTCAAATTCTGACTGTACTTCTAAAAAGCTGGAGTCTAAGCAAAATACAAACATAATTTGGCACTACAATGTACATGGCAAAGCCAGCAAAAAAACTTGTGAATGAGGAAGGAATTTTAGCTTTGCCAAATACACGAAAAACTAGATTCCCACAAGAGACGATTGATAAAATGAGGCAGTTTTATAAAAGTGAAGAAGTCAGTAGAGTGATGCCTGGAAAAAATGATTACAAGACGGTTTTAAAGGATGGGAAACTGGCTCAGGAACAAAAATATCTTGTTCTCTGTAACTTGAAAGAGGCATTTGAATTATTCAAATCAAAGAACCAGGAGAAAATAAGCTTCTCTAAATTCGCTGAGCTTAGACCAAAAGAATGTGTGCTAGCAGGTGGTGCTGGGACTCATACTGTCTGCATTTGCACAATCCATCAGAATATGAAGTTGATGATTTCAGGATCTTGGTAAACTGACTGAAGGAGGAAATTATCATTTGACAGATTACCACCAATGCATACTTGCTGTTACATGCAATGAAGCATCAGCAAGTTGATATTAGGTTGGTGCAAAAATAATGTTGTTTTTTGATGTTAAGTTGAATGTCAAAAAACGATATTTTTGCACCAACCTAATACTTGGGTGACTGCTCAACTTGCAGCAAACTGATGGATGATTTTGTTTTGTATATGGAAGAAATTTTTTTTTTACAAAAATTCAGTTGATGATTTTGTATACAAACAGTGGTTATCAACTGATAGAACCACTCTACAAACTATCACAATCTACGGAGGAATTCATTGAAACTTTCCATGCAGGCCTTCAAACATTGAAGAAGCATAATTTCATTGCCAAAGCACAATCAAAATTTTGTTCTGATAGAAAAGGTTCTTTGAAGGTTGGTGAAGTTTTAGCAATAGCAGATTTTGCTGAGAATTATTCATTTATTTTGCAAGATGTGGCTCAAGGCTTCCACTGGAATAATGATCAAGCTACATTGCATCCATTCATCTGCTACTATAGAAATAGAATTGACCTTGAGCATATTAATTTTGTAATAATATCTGATTGTCTCAAGCATGACACAGTAGCTGTCCATTTGTTTCAAAGAAAGCTTGTAGAAAAATTAGAAGAAATTCTTGATTTTGATGTCCAAAAAATGATATATTTCTCTGATGGTGCTGTTTCACACTATAAAAATTTTAAAAACTTTATAAATTTGTGCAACCATAAATCTGATTTTGGTATCGATGCAGAGTGGCACTTTTTTTGCTACTTCTCATTGGAAAGGACCATGTGATGGGTTAGGTGGCACTGTTAAAAGGTTAGCAGCAAAAGCTAGCCTGCAGAGACCCTATAATGAACAAATAATGACACCAAGACAGCTGTATTTTTATGCGAAAAAAATATTTCCGGAATACATTTTTTATATTCCTCAACGGCAGAATGGACAAATGAAGCAAACATCTTAGATTTAGCAATTCCTCCACTATTATAGGAACACAGAAATTACATACTTTCATTCCTGTCTCTCAGAGGGAATTGGAAGTAAAAATAGTGTCAACACAAAATAAAGGAAGGATAGTTCGAATCACAAAACTAAATATGGAGTTCGAAGACATTAATGGATTTGTGACAGCACTTCATGATAGGAATTTGTGGTTTGGATGTGTACTTGAAAAATATTCACATAATGGAGAGGTGAAATTGACATTTTTACAACCAAATGGACCCTCTCCATCTTTCTATTATCCATCACATTCAAATATGTCAATTTTGAAATATTCTGATATTCTTAGCTCAGTTGATCCAATAACCGAAACAGGAAGAACTTATAAACTTTCAAAAAAATGAGATGAAAAATGCAAATATTTTAGAAAGAAAGATTTTGAAAGAAAAATCTAAAACACATTAAAGTTCATTATTATAAAAAAGTTTCAGTGAAACAGATTTTTCATTTTCCATTTTGAAATGTATCCCAATGAACACAGATTGATTTCTTATGGATATAGTGTATCATGTCAAAAGTCAAAGAAACTGTTTACCATCAACATCAAATGTCATTCTTTTGATACTATAACCCAATTAAATTTTGATACACTTTTTAGAATTCTTTCTTACATCACTTTTTCTGTATCAAAATCTGTGTTGTATAAGAAAAAGTATGAAAGGAATGTTAAAAACAGTATGATCTCCAGAAAAGAATTACTTTGATTTCACAACCAAAACTTGCATAAAACTCAACATGTCAAGAATTTTTTTAGAACATTCATTTTTAAAGTTTTTTCATTAAAAAAAAGTAACCATAAACAACGGGAATTGCTTTATTTTTGTAGATTTAGAAAATCAAACATCAACCAAAATTTGTTCACCATTGAGGTCACAAATTTTTTATGCTATAATTTAATTAAAACTTAACACTTTTCAGAATTTTTTAAAATTCATTTCAAACCTAAGATATTGCAAATTAGTGGAGGTACCTCACTTAATTTCAGAAAGTCTAGGTACCAAAGAAAAAAAGCTCATGAAAACAATTATGAAAATATTTATGAAAAATACAAGGAGTCACTGACTTATTTGCGAGGTTAACCAATTCATAGTTGATTAGAGCCTCTAGTATATTGCCAAAAAGTGGTAGAAGGTTAATAGTAGGTACCTCCACGAGATCGCTAAAAAAAGAGCATAGCATGATGAAAAAGACGCCAAACTTGACAAAAACAAAATTTTATCATCTAAATGTTTATGTTATTATTAAGAGGAATGGTTAAAGTATTTCGGGGGTAATTTTTTTTTTTTTTAAAATCGTTCCTAGCACATCCGAAATTTTCGTTAAAAATCTTTTTCTTTTGAGTCAGTAAAATTGACCATTTTTTTCCATTTTATAAAAAAAACTTAAAATCTCACTTTGAAATTCTTGTAAATATCAATTATCATTTTCTCAAAACTTATTTTAAGAAAATCATAAATTATGTTTATTTAAAATATTTTGAACCAAGCTTAACTTAGCTTCTGCGCCGAAAACATGTAATTTGAAAATAAAACAAAGCAGGTCATAAACTTTTGCATCACTTGACAGGTGATGAATGACATATTGATGGATTCCATGAGGATAATTTGTTCTACGAAAGGAGAAAAGTGAAATAATTTACATTAAGTGAACAAATTATTAGTGCTCTAATTTTTTTTTTTGTACTTAGCTTTCACCTTTACATTGCTTTATGGAAAATATATTAAAGAAATTAAAATGAGACTGTTAAGAGTGAGATTAAATTTCATAAGAAAGGTATCTAATTAATTTATAGGTACCTTTCTTATGAAATTTTATCAGAAGTGTACATAAAATACTATAATTTTATGTACATTTATTACATTTTACTGTGTTATTTGTATTTCCATTCATTTTATTATTAATTTTGATATTTCATAAGAGGATTCTGATACTTGTAGGTACCCTTTCTCAGTTGAAATTGAAAAATCAAATTAACTTCTCCACATGTGTTTCGCAAAAGTAAAGGCCTTAACAGCGGAGAACAATGCTTAACTCAAATAACGCAACTTAATTGTATTGTGGTTGGTCTTCTGCACTTTATAATTACAGCCTGATTATAAACTCAAAATTACAAAATTACAAAATCACTGTGGATCTTCTGATTAGTCAAAATGATACAATTTAACATGCTCAAAAAAAAAAAAAAAAAAAAAAAAAATCTATCTCATAAGGACACTTAGGAAAACCGATGCAGCTTTTAACTAATTTTAGAATATTTTAACAACTTAAATGTAAAAATCTATTATAATTAAGAAATGACAAATAATGGAGGGGGGGGGAAAAAAAAAAATAAAAAATAAAAAAATAAAAAAAACATGCAGACGGGGGTACACATGTTTGCATGTACAAAAACTATGTCCCAACACAGATACAAAAGCAAAGTACCATAGTATGATTGTGCATACACCTACATGAAAGAGAGATATGTGAGCATTAGATGTGCAGGTGAGAGGGTTTTTGCAAAGAGAGGTCACGTGCGATGAAGGGAGGGGGATTTCCATGAAGGATCATAGGTGGTGATTCTGCATACATGCGCACACACACACACACACACACTTGTGCATTTCCTCAGATATGCATATACATATATACCTATCCACATACATATACGCATGCACAAATACATGGAAAGCATCTGAAACCCAAGTTTGGGTTAATCTTCTTTAAAATCGAGGTTCAGGCCTTACATATGATCCTCCATTTTATTTGTGGGGTGAAGCCTACTTCAATGAGGTCCCAATAGTCTTTTGATAGGGCCATCTGAGATGGAATAAAGTGTTTATCAGCTATTGCTGTCTTTCCAGGACTTTTCAAGCCCTGGGAAAAGCCCTGTCAAATATATAAAATTCATTACAGCTTTTATTTTCTGATTTTTTTAATTTTTTTCTTTTTACATCATTTTCAACCAATTTAATTTCTCCAAAAATTTACATTTTTTGTTACCCAGAATATGTTGTGATTCCATAAAATTAAGAAGAGGGAATAATTGGATTAAATAAATAAAATAAAATATAAAAAACAATTTCCCTATTCATAAATGAAGTACTGAAAATGTTTTTGAATCAAATAATTAGCAGTGTTTTTATAGATAGATTATTAGGTCAGATAAATTATTAGGTCATTGCAAAAGATTAGAAAATTAAAAACAAAATTTTATGTACTTACAAAAGAACAAAAAAAAAAAAAATCATTAGTCAAGTACAATGTCTACCATCATTCTACAAGTTTTTTGATGCCATTCTTGTATTATTTTTTTTTTTTTTTTAGAAGAATATTGTAAGATAGTTTTCAACTGACTGTCCAGAATCAACTTTTTGCCATTTAGATTGTTCTGTAGAGACTAGAACAAATGAAAATTTGATGGAGCCAAGTCAGAAGAATATGGTGGGTGCTGGAGGATTTCTCATTTTAACTAAGCTTCGGCAAGGTCTGTTTTACAACATGCAGTCTTGCATTGTAATGACACCTTTGCAATTTGCCAAAATTGACCATTTTTTTTCTTGAACCCAAGTGTATTCAAATACACAAAAGGCACTTGAGATATCAATTTCCAAACTCTTAGCAATCTCTTCCATCAAAATCTTCAGTTTATTTTCCACAGTAACAAGCTGAGCATCCTAGAGTGTGGTTGATTGTTTAGGTTAAAGTCACCTTGATAAAATCTGCCAAACTACTTTTTGATTGTCTGAAGAGCTGGAGCACAATCCAAATACCTCCTGTATTTTTGACACTTACTCCTTTCTGAAATTCATAGAGCATAATATGGCAAAAGTGTACTTTTCATACTCTATCTTTAAAGCATTCATTTGTGGACAAAAATGACAACATTCAAAGACTTACAGCTGAACGATGAAAGGTTTCAGTCTGAAACACACTAGAAATTGGCAAAAAACCAACACCAATGTCAAGATGCAGTCAATGAAAATCAGGCACATACTTTTACAATGACCTGATATAAAGCGCCTCAAAATATTTTGCCATGTTATTTCAAGGTATAAAAGGTGCTAAGTGTAAAGATATATTTTAAAATTTTCTGATTTTGTACATTGGATATATATATATATATATATATATATATATATATAGATATCTTTCTTTCAAATGACAGATTATTACAATAAAATTATCATGTTACAATTTTTGAGGGTTAACAAAAGTGCAGAGGTACCTACTAGAGAGAGGGGAAAAAACAACAACACTATACTGTAAATATTTTGTCTTTTTATATAAGACAAGTATTATTTAGCAAATACAATTAAAAAGCTGCCCAGAAGATGATTTTTTTTTTTCAGAGGACCTTTTTTTATTAAAACCCATTTATTTAAATCTCCATATCTTTAAAAATTGGTTTTGTATAATTTTTAAAAGTAAACCTCTTCATAAATATCTCCTATTGTACTGTACAAAAGTCATTTTTCATCATTTATCTTTAAGGTTACAATGTTTATAAAAATCAAATCAGATTTGTTTCATACACATCCCACTAACCTTTGGGTGTTCAATCCCCCCCACACACACACACTGAGCATACCTAGGTTATAGTTATAATGAATGAAAGTAAAAACTTACTACACTGGTTGTACCATCTCCAACTTCTTTATCTTGTAACTCTGCCAACTCTACAAGGATTTTGGCAGCTGGATGTTCTACTTCCAACAGCTTCAGGATAGTTGCACCATCATTAGTGATTGTAATGTCCTTTACAATAGGAAAAAAACAAGTAGCTATCATTATCCACAAATTAGATACTTAGTTGAAAATTAGAGAAATTGAATAACAAATATAGATTTAAACATTAAATACAGACAGAAATATAGACTTCTAGGTTTTATTTCCATAAATTTAAAAATGTGTAAGAATTTAGTAATCACTACATTTTATGAATTTTAGAATTCATTGATGTTAGATAAAGTGTAATTTGAGCAAATAAGAAAATAACTTACTCCAATATCATCCACTAACATCTTATCAAGACCAACAGGACCTAGACTGCTCTTTACAATGTTGGCAATGGCACATGCAGCCATCACTGGAAAAAAAACAAAAAAACAAAACACACACAATTGGTTATAACAAATAAATGTCAAAAAAAAAAAAAAAAAAAAAAAAAAAAAAGTTTCTCCTGATATATATAAAATATAGATATATAGAAAAAAAAAATTATAGTAATTTCAATTAAGTATTATAGTCAAAACACTTTTTCAAATTATTTACATTCAGACTATTGTCCCAATCTTTGTTATTATGATAATGTTTTGGTCATCGTAGTGTCCAGCCTTCATCAGGTGCTTGTCGATCTGGGTAAGCTTCAGAGAATTTCAAACTCCGACCTCTATTTAATGATTAAATCTAATTTTAATCTATAAGAGAGATTGTTCTCATTCCACGGACCCTGTCCAGAAATATCTCATTTAGTTCTTAGTACTACTCTGTTATTTAGGCACATCCACTTTTTCCGGGAAAATGGCATAGCGTAATGAAAAATGCCACAAACTTAGTTTTATCGTCAAAATGCTTATGTTATTATTAAGATGAAAGACCAAGGTGTTTTTAAATATTTTTGAAATTTTTATTATTTTTAACACGTTCGAAATTTTGGTTAAAATCTTCTTTTTGTTTACGTCATCGCGGGTGCTGTTAAAATAACATTGTTTTTTTTTTTTTTTTCCGTTGAAAACACATTGATTTGGAAATTCTTGTAAAAAATCAAGTAATTGTCCGATTTTAATGAAATTTTCAGGACTTATTCACAAATGAAATTATTTTTGAAATATTTCTTTTCTAGAAAATTTTGGTAAAAAATATTTTTAAATATGTTACACCCCACTTACTTATTTTCCTGAAATTTCGTTCAAAACCTTTTTATTTCCTGACAATTTTTTTTTTGTTAAAGTAAAAGTCATTAGAGATGGTAAATCACCTACTCTTTTTTTTTTAAATTTGCGCTAATTAACTAAAATTCTGCTCTGAATTGAAAAATAATGAATCCAATAAATCTATGATATTACTTAATTAGAAAAGCTTTTAATTGCTTTTATAAATAAGTAA
This sequence comes from Acanthosepion pharaonis, assembly GCA_903632075.3. Lineage (NCBI taxonomy): Eukaryota > Metazoa > Mollusca > Cephalopoda > Sepiida > Sepiidae > Acanthosepion > Acanthosepion pharaonis. The sequence continues at coordinate 1,460,235 of CAHIKZ030005563.1, read as the reverse complement.
TATTAAGGTCATTATTGCCTGAAGAAATAAATTTTTTCTGATGAATAATTAAATTTTACAAGAATTTTTTCATTGGTTTTACATTTTAATTATAATAATTTAAAACAGTTTAAAAATCTTGCAAAATTCTGTATTAGCCTATTTCCTTGTGATAATTAGTAATTAAGTAGAAACAAAATTTACAAGTTCAAAATTGCAAAGTTTAATAAACTTAGTGGTGCTAATTTTTTTTTTTTATAATTTTTTTTCCATGTTGTATTTTTTTAATTAATACGTTCCGTATTTTCATGTACAGTAGACTGAAATTGCCATTATTAGAAAAAGAGTTTTGCCCTTTCGCTAAAAAAAAAAAAAAAAAGCGTTTACTCAGATTTCTAATAATTTTCATTTATGGTCATCCGTAGTAGCTGTCATCACTCGTCAATCAACACGTAGATCAAGTATTGGATAAAAATCACAGTACCAATCGTTAATAATTGGTTGTATATTACTTTTTATGCTAGAAGTAAGTAATATTTCTTTTAAATCAGATTAATTTAACATTGAATTTTCTAATTTTACTAAAATAACGTGTCAGAAACTTTTTAAATATTTTAAAATCGATAAATTTGTGTTTGTTTACAAATTTCGTAAAATTAAGAAAATGGCGGAATTATTGAAAATTTGAAATTCCAAAATTAAATTCCAATGTATATAGTTTCTATCTGAAATACACCAGAATTGTTTCCTTAATGGAAATAATAAATTTAATGATTAAACTTTCAATTAAAGCTAAAATGAAATTTTCAAGCATGTTTTTTCATTTTTAAAAATTTATTTTAAAGTTAGGTATCGGAAATTTTGCCGGAAAAAGTGGAGGTACCTACAGTGTTATTGCTTGATCTATTTTCACAGAGTCAAAGTACACACTACCCAACCCAGGAATTGAACTTACAATTACTCTACATCATCTTTAATCCTACAGAACAATAGCCTACAGGATTAAAGTATTGGTTCATGAATCTGATGACAGTAACTGAGTTCAATCTTTGGGATGGGCAATGTATACTTTTTGTTACATGTGGTCATGAAATGAACAGAAGAAAATTTCAAAACTTCCGAAACATTTAATCCCATTAAACATGAGAGAATGGAATGTACATGTGCGAATCTCTCTAAGATTTACACTTAATGAAATAACTTATTTTACATTTTTGGTACTAAATTCTTATTTAAATATGTAAAATTATTTTTATATGTTTAGCTTTAGCAGATTAACTTTCAGCAATTATCTTTCAAATAAAATAAATTTAACTTAAAAGACATTTAAAGTGTGTTTTCAAGTGATTTTTTTTTTTTAGTAAGTACTTGGCATTACCCAAATTACAACATGTGTTAACCAGGATTATCAGTCATGAGCAAAAACCCAAAAGTAATTAAATACAAGAGGGTGCTGAAAACTTATCAAAATCTGAGTGCTGTTATGCTACTGTAAGTGTAATTGGAGTGTTTAATTTGCTCACTGGTTAAACCACGTCAACAGAAAATGAGGAATTTTCAAGTGTTGGACTGTCAAGAACTAATTTCTGTGATTTTTAGAATCATGTAATTAGCAAAAGATAATCAATTTAAAAAAAAGAAAAAAAAAAAAAAAAAGAAACTTTAAGACACGGTTCTTTTCTTATGTGTGACTATGAAAAAGTGGTGCCCTAATGTGTGGATTTTATGACAGAAGAAAAGAAAAAAAGCATCATTTGGGAAGTATCAATTCCTGAAACTGGGATAAAAAACAAATATGCCAATAATGTTAAAACTGTGAGATGTGGAATGACATGTACATTTCGGTTCGAGAACATCTCGCATCATTAAAAAAATGCACTCCTGAGTAAAATAAAATTTATACTTGAAATACATTTTCTCAAAGAAAATCAAACTAAATTTGAACCGAAATCTTTTTGACTGGGCATCGTCAATTTTCATGTCCGAAACAAAAATCGCATACCAAACACTGAATTTATTACTTTCGTCCTTAAAATGTCTTTACTAGTCTTTCGATTTAAATTTTAAATGTCATAAATACATCAGAAGAAAAAACGAAAAATAAACCTCCAAAATACAATGTTTCAGTCTATAACAAGTACTGAACTTAATCTTCAGGTTAAGAAAAAAAAAAATACGAATATATTTTTAAATAATGAGATCTTAAAGAAGCGCAGTACAGCAGTTGAAATATATTGCATTTCGAAAGTTATTTTTCATTAAAGACCTTTCAAATCCGAAGGAAGAATAATAAACAAGTCATTTTTTGTAATATATGACAAAAAGAAAAAAAAACGACTAAAAACGAAAACCAATGGCTAAAAAAAAAAAAAAAACGTTCAGATTTATATTTATTAACGAAAATTATTTTTTCACAAAAAGAAAAACTACATCTTGCTTAGATTTTTTGTGAAGAATAATCTTTTATTTCATTTAAAAAAAAAAAAAAATCTAGATTTTCATCAAGCAAAAAAATTAGTTACAATTTTCGAATTTCACTTATTTAATCAAGTGTACCATATGAATTATTTGAAACATCTTTTAATTAATCACCATTAAATGTTAGATGCCTGGTATGAAACATTAAAGTAATCTCCAAAATTCATTCTAGAAATTTCCCGTTCAGCACGTGAGACAGTAGAGAGAGAGACCCATGTGAGACCGGCAGCACATTTCATACAACTTGATAACTAATGGTAATAAATGCAACAAAATCTTCAAGAAGCTTTGCATATAAACAAGAAATAATATTATAATGGTTAACATCTTACCATTTTGATTGCGAACAGTTTGTCCAGAGGTTCTATCACCGCCAACAGTTAATGGAGCTGCTGTATCAGCCATGATGACAAATCTATTCCTGTTCTTACAGCAAAAGAAAAAAAACTACAGTGAAATAGTGGATCGGCAACCCACTCTGGTGGAACGAAATTATTTAAAGATATATTTGTAACTAAATTTCTTCTTGAATTATGTACTTTTATGATTGAAAACATAAATATACAACAGTACTTTATTTTTAAGTACTAATTTATTTACAGCTGTATTATTAATTAACATATCAAAATATAAAAAAATGAGTTGTAGTTTTAAAAAGTTTTATACAAAACTTAAAATGACAGACTGAAAGTGAAATGAATCCCTTTTTTACTCAGCTTTCTGTTCTAATTTTTCGAATCGTATAATTAACAATTATTAGATACTAATATAAGTTTAATAAACAATGAATGTTAAAATATTATTTGAACACTTGTTCCTTTTTCAGACTCTAATCTTTATAAGACACTACTAGTGCCCTTCATTGTGTAGTAGTTATTGAATACTTTTTGGGGATGAACTTGAAAATGATAAACGAGTACAAGTTTTCAACCTTTTTTTGTACTTCCCAATACTGAAAATACGCAACCCCCAAATTGGAAGTTTGTAGTAGTTGATTAAAAAACATCTGACCATTTATGTAGGAATTTTGATCCTAAACAAAATGGGAACACAAATTCAGAAAACATTTTTATTTCACCAAGATATACAATAACATTATGAAAATATTAGAATATTGTAAAAAATCAATGTATTTTTTAAAATTGATACCAATGAAAATTGGAGCTTGGTGGCAAGTATAGATTCTTAATCTTATAGGACCGTGTTCAGTAGCATGTCAAAATAAGCAAATAACAGTTATGATCTTAGCATTTAGACAAAAAAAAACCAATGTTTTTATTAATTTAACTTACTTAACATATAAATAACAAATAACATTATCTTAAAGGAGTTAACCATAGTCGGGATCATCAAGGCAATGCAAATGATCCTTTCCTTAGCTGCAGAGTATGTGATTTGCCAGAGCTATACGGCTTTGAATTCAAAGTTTTCCTTCTCCTAGACTGGTTACCACCCAGTCTGTCCTGCTAATTTTACCCATAGCTGGGTAAAATATTATCTTAGGTTAGTTAATATCTTATCATTTTAAATGTAGTTCAGTTGAATTCCACTTTCACCAAATCAGTAGCAGCTGCTGCTTTTGATTGCTGGACACTATGTGTATTGACTCTAATTTTTTTTTTTAATTTCCCCCAAGCAACACAATAGTGCTAATAAGATGCAAGGAGTTATGGGGGTAGAAGAAAATGAGAACACACTTTTAATGAGGAAAAGGGAAAGTAAAAGAACAAGATTCAGGAAAACAGAAGATGGTGATTGAGTTGCTTTTGAAGATTGTAGTTAGTAAGGAAGCAAGAAACTGGAAGAGAGTTCTACAGGTGAGAAAACAAACTATTAGAATAGAATGGTTACATCTAGCTATTTCAACAGTAAAATGATGATTTACTCTATATTTCATCTGAAAATTTCATATCATTTTATGGTGAAAAGAGATTACTGAAAATTTAATTTTGCATATCTATGAGCATTTTCACATATAGAAAAAATATCAATTAGATAAGTCTTTAGACACACAATAAAAAGGATGCTTACTCAATGTGAAATTGAATCAAAAAGAATTTATTTATAATAATTTATATGAAAAGAATGGTATAAAGACTTACTTAAAATATTCTTGAACACTTAATAAAAATAAGTAGAGAAAAATGTTCATGAGAAAATAGGGACTTACATTAGTTGAAAAATTAAAAAAAAACGTTGTTAATAGGAGACAATGAAGTTCACCAGGTATTGTTAATGCTCTTACCTATCAGAGTTGATATGTCAATGCAGTAACAAAACAATCTGTTGTTGAATGATGAGTCCCAAATAAAAGTTGTTGTGGTAAACTTGTTGAAGCTGATACAGCTTTGTAAAATCATGATGACAAGTGAGTTGTCATTTATTATTGAGGAAAACTTGGTGAGTTTGTTTCATATGTCCAAAATTATCTGCTTTGTATGTTGCCCAGAGTTGTTAGTTAGCCAAATGGTATCTCGGAAGTCCTCTTCTCTTCATTGCTGAAATTGGTCTGCTACTCAATCTTTCCTGACTATCCACTCTGATGTGGGGTGAATGAAGAGCAATTTAACTGGCCAACAATTTTGCTTATATTTGCATCAACAGGTTCATGAATCTATTGTTTCAAATTATCACAGGTTTTAAATTCTATCCTTCTGATTGGTGGAAAATAATCCAGAAGATGAGTTTTTCAATTCTTTTTTCTTGAGCATTCATTTTTTATTACTCTGAGTAATCTCCATAATCAGGCTCAGAAACAATGATTATCAAAAAAAAAAAACTTACTTATAAACACTTCATTGGTTAATAATGTTTTTGCTCATAGGTAAGAGGCAGAGTACTGTATTTTTTCAGATAAATTATTTTATATCATAGGTACAGAGTTTCAAGGGTGAATGTCTGCTTACAAGATTAACTGCTACATTGAACCAATTTCCCATTTCTTCTGCTGAGCACATGTTTTTTTACTTCTTTTTATTAGGCCTGACACATCAGTGTTTTCTGTTTGAATTTTTGCAGGACGTGTTCTCATTGGTTGATTTTTTTTGTAACATTCACTAACCCACATAAGCTATGTCTGGCTTCTGTCAGTTGCCGAGGATAGGAACAATAGAAGGAAGGAAGTATGTGTAATAGAGAAGAGAGAGAGAGAGAGTTTTCTTTGTCACTCTCTTAGTAAAAAGGAAAGTATATTTCCATATGTTGTTACTACTACCTAATCCTACTACATGTACCTGACTTCTTAAGAATATATGTCACTAGTTATATGGCTGATAAGGAAACTCACATTTCTTTGTCAAGCATCAAAATATATTCTTTCTTTCCCTGCTTGTTAGAATTTCTCTGTTGTTAGAATTTCAAATATATCAGATACATAAACCAATTTTGAAAGCTAAAATTCATAATGTCACATTGCATAGAATTATTATGTTATTGTCATGAACAAACATTTCATCTTTGACTTCATACATACATCATAATACATGACTTCTCAACAGCCAATGAACTTCAAATAAAAAAATGAGCATTTTACATTTAGAACTCGTTTCATCATATAATTTTAACATGATTTAAGAAGGCTACTTTTGGTAACATTTACCATATTTATAATACCACTCATAGTATTTTGCAACTCAAAGAAAGCAAAAAAAGAGAAAGAAAGGAAAGAGGCAAAATTCAAGAGGAGGAGGATAATTTTATTGGAAGATTTAAAATATCTTATCCTTCATTTTGCAAGTACGTTTAAAGGCACTAACGAAAAAGACAAGACTCTTACCTAAAGTGAAATTTGCAAAGAAACAAACATTTCTACATACAACAAAATATATTTTACAACATACAAATTGCACAAATTACAATATAGGTATTGCACAAAATTTTCCTTGTGCACCTCAAGCTATCAATGTAGGTTAACAGTTCTTTCAAAATGTAAGTCTGTTTTATCTCAGAAAACAGTTCACATAAAACAAATGTTCTCCTTAATAACAAAGGAATCTTAACAACTTTCTCGTAAAGCAACAGATCGTATTTCTTAGCAACAAAAGGAATTTATCAATTCAAAATATTCACAGTTTGAAATGTCAAAGACTGAAGGTGATGAGAAAAGGTAGACCTACTTCAGGTAATGTTGGTTTTCTAGAAACTTTACACAAAATGGGCTTTCATAAATTTGAGATAAATTCCCATAGGTTTAGAAAAGACATTCAAATAAAATAAACTCATAAGTTTAGAAAAGACATTTGAATGAGATAAACTCTTACAGGTTTAGAAAATATGTTCTTCATAAAGAGAATTCTCATAGGTTTTAAGGGTTTTTCTTTCTTTTGTCTTCTTCAGGACTGCAGCAACTGTAGTAGTAATAGTAGTAGTAGTTTTTCTCATCTCAGATAATAGTTGTTTTTGTCCAAGTGGTTGAATCCTTTCTGGTCTCAGATCACTGCTTTCTTATAGAAAATAAACCTTATTTCCAACACAATTACATACCCACATATATACCATATTAAAACATGCCCAAACTTTATTTTCAACCCAATAACAGACAATATTACAAATATGCCAAAAGATTCCAAAACACAATGTACACTATTTAAATCAAAGTATCTATTGGTTAGAAATTAACATCACTATACAAAATATTTGACCAATCAGAGAAAACAAAAACCCTTTATTTCTTAAGCCTATTTTTTAGAAAATTTTTTTATAAATATCCACAGATTTGGACTTTCAGTGAGCAGAGATGCAACTGTCTTCAAACACAAGAGTAGACGTGGCTACACAATTTTGTCCTTTTCCTCAGTACATATTGAAATAAGCATGTGTTTGTGACTTCGAGCAAATCATCTCCCACAACAGCAGAGATAGTCAGTGAATCTTTGCTGATGATAAAAGACTTTTCTCAATCACAGCTTCTTTACTGTGAAACCAACTATTTAAAAGTATTTTCTCAATCACAGTTTTTTTTTTCTGTGGACAAACTATTTAAATGCTATTTTTAAACTATAGCTTTTTCTGTGTACCAACTTCCCAAAGACTTTAACTCAGCTAAAGACGATTTTTACTCCTTTTTGAATTAATGTACCTATATTTGTAAATACAAATAATTTATTTAAAAGGCATACACATGTTTTCTTTCTTTTTATTTTATCATTGTTTGGAAGTTAGATGTTTGGTTATTTAATATAAAACACCTGAACAACTAAATCACTTACAAATGGTGAACACAACAATGAAAACCAGCCTCCAGATACCTTTACACACACAGCCTTTAACTGCCGTCTTCTGAAATATTGACATCACCAAAACATTAATTGAACACAGAATTAAACAGTGATCCCACAGAAACTGCATTGACTTTAAATCTGCCTGCATACAACACTAAGAATGTACAAACTGGGTTCTCCCAACTACAGGCAATTTTGAATGCCAAGCAGAGCATGTCACAACATACTAAATACACATATGGTGGAGAAGCTTCCCCATGTTGTTGTAACAGAGGTGATTGATTTACTGGAAAATATGCCAGAGGAGAAACCATATGACACATTAAAGAATGCCATCATCAGGCACACAAGTAAATCTGAAACAAGGCATATACATGACTTGTTTAACAATTTAAATCTCAGTGATATGAAGCCTTCACAGCTACTGAAATGAAATGAAAGCTTTTCTAAGAATAAACAGAAACTCCACATGCAACACAGCCCTTAAGCAGTTGTGGAGTGATAAACTTCTTCACACACATATAATAAGGATACTTGCCTCCCTACCTGAAGACATGGATACATGATGGCAACCTACAAAAATGTGTGTATTCCACAGCATCAAACAGTACACCAGTGGAAGAATATTCTAACAGAATGTCTTGCATTGAAAAAATATAGAGCTGCTGAAAATTCAGCTCCAAAAGATAATGAAAAGACAAAGTAACCCAAATTTCCTTTGTTCCCAAGAGGATTTCAGAAACCAACCAAAGTTTCCACATAGAAGCAGGAGCCAGTCAAACTTTTTCTGTTGGTATGATTATAGATTCGGGAACGAGACTTGAAAATGCATAGAACTCTGCACATTTTATAGGAGAAATCCCAGCATCACACAGAAACAGGGAAATGCGAACCCATGTGGGTTACCCCACTTGGCTTTGCTGAGAACACTCATAGGGTGTCTAAAAAAGGCAAGCTCTCTCGTTCTTTTTTTAATTCTTGCTTCCAGATGTAGTCAAACTTAGGTAAGATGTCCCCCACTGGGGCATGTTCATTTTTATGGTCTCCTCTTAACTGAACTCTCTCATACATGCACAATTGCACATACACACACATGTCCATCTCACACATTTGTTTTACACACACAAAGAAGCACATTTTTATAGCTAGTTTCAATATGTTTTTCTTTCATTTCAATTGTGTATATGTGTAATTACTTGTTAATACATGCATATAATTACTGTTTGTCTTAAGTTCATTGTTTTGTGTTTCTTATTTTTGCCTGGACTCAAATGTGTCCATAATATTCTTTGCAGGACAAATGTTCCAGAATTTCATAAATATCTACCATAAAAGGTCAACGCACTTGTCTCCAAAGTGTTGATTCCCACAACAAAGTGGTGACTTATTTTTACCCAAATAACATAAAATCCCACAACACATGTCAGCAATTAAAGACGACATTAGCTGTTGGAGACATCACAAAAGTCATCTATTTTACACCTGGAATAACAATACTGGATATCTATTCTTAGTCAACATTGTCACACAAATCAACATTCCACCTGACCCTAAACAGAGATTCACTCCATCAACATATACCCTCTAGGCAGCAAACAGATCTAAAATTCAAACATATGGAGAAAAATCCCTAACATTAAATTTGGGTGCATGGTGTTCTTTTCCCTGGATCTTTACACAAGCCCAAATAAAACATCATATCCTTGGTGCAGATTTTTTATCCCATTTCCACCTTTTAGTGGAAATGGCCACACACTCCCTCACTGACAATGATACAAAGTTGACAGCAAAAGGAGTCACTTCTCTGTACACCTAAAGAGGAATTAGTTCTGCTACACCAACAGATACTGCCTCACAGGAATTGATAAAGTAATTCCCTACTATTACCATTGTTTGTAGTGAGTATAAAATACTAACTTCCTTCACCCACTCCCTTCAAATTCAGAAAACTGAGGAAGAAGGGGAAAAAGAAATTCATGACTCTATGTGTAATTTTCTTTAGACCAATGAGAACTTTGCTTTCACAGAAATTGTGCAGTGAGCAGAAAAGAAGAAAGAAAGGTATTCACAAGCAAATGTGAAATTGTTTTTGGACCAATAAAATTTTTACCTCTACAAAAATTAGTTGGTGAGCCAAAAAGAAAAAGAAATAAATTTGAGAGCCTACGCAAAATTCTTTTTGATATTAAATGAGGAAAAAAATTAAATTAATCAGAGAAGAGTGTCTGAAGTTGTGCAAAGGGTTTTATTTCTGTTCATTGTGTCCAGCATTGAAGTTTTTGCCAGTGTAAAATTATTCACTCGCTATATTATCAGCCTCTAACTAAGCATGTGGTACTTCAAAATATTTTTATCCCAACAATCCAAGAAAGCTAAGTATTTCAAACTATCTCTCTTCATCAACTTTTGAACATATGCAAACCATATATTTCATCAGTGAACAATGAACTCACCTACCTTATTTTTTAAAACATTTTTTAATATTATTTTTAAATCATTTAATCTGTTGTATGAACATTTCCTCTTCATGACAATACGTTAAAACTATGGACTTTAAGAATTCTGATATATTTTCCTGAATGACTAACACTTCTTCAAGTATATAAATTCATGAATAAATTCCTTATTGTTTTGTTAAAATTACAATGTTTCCTTGTCATTATCATACATCAGTAACCTTCTTGGAGTGGGTAAATCAACTGTTCATTTTAACCCCTAATCCCCATGCCACTATATGTCCAGGTTTCTTCATATAAAATATCCAAACGTCTGAATTCCAAACAATAATAAAATAAAAATAAAGAAAACATTGGTATTTCTCCTAAATAGATCATTTGTATTTATAAACATATGTACATGAATTCAGAGTCATAAAAGAGTAAAAATAGTCTTTAGTTGAGTTTAAGTCTTTGTGTAGTTGGTACATAGAAAAAGCTATAGTTTAGAAAAGACTTTTAGGAGTTGGTCTACCATAAAATCCTGCAGTTGAGAAAAGACTTTTATCATCAGCAAAGATTCACTGATTGCCATTGTTGTTTAGAGATGATATATTTGGTTTGAAGTCGTTGACTGGCCAGCCATGATGTTGTTAGAGATGATTTGTTTGAAGTTTTCAACACGTTTCTTTTAGATGATGCTCGTTCAATTTTTTTACAATTTGAGTTATATAAAGAAAAATCAATGAAATTATTATTTCAGTAAAAAGATTATGCACTATCATATGGAAAATTTGTCCCGTATCTTACCAAAAATAATTCGATAAAACTCAAAAAAATAATTTGTTTTGAGAACTGATGCTTGCATAATTTAATTAAACATGTTATTTTCTTTCTAAATGGACTGAAAAAATATCTTTTTAAAAATTACTTGTAATTTTTAAGTGCGATTTTGAAATTCATCCTGTTGCTGTTGGTCACAACAAGAGTTTTAAATAAAGACATATTTGAAGATATAAAAATGTATTGTAAAGGTAAAGTTTAAATGTCATTTTGGAGCGTTAACATTTTTTTTAAAAGAATTTTATTTTATTTTTCCTTTTAGCAACTGTTAGATTATTTTGGCTATGAATGTACAAAAAACAGGAAATAATTCTGATCTCTCCCTTTGACTGACTATTCAATATAAAAAAAGAGTCTAATTTTATAACTCACGTTCAGTCAGTTTTTGTGTCTTAAAAGCACTGTTTTTCAATTTATGGGTGTTTTTTTCGTGTGTCTCTGTTTTCCTGAATTTATATACAGATTCTTGTATACAAGAAGAACTAAAATTTAATGTAAGAAGTTGTTCTTTAAAGTTTGTATTATTTCAAATAAAATCTGTCTTATTTTTTCCTTCATAATTCTTCCCCTCACAACCAATAAAACTTTAAGAATTACAATGAAATTATTTAATTCACAAAACAATATGCTGTAAGTGTAATTTTTCTAAAGTTTTTTTACTCTTCATGAATTGGTTAATTTGCAGATTAGGAAATGCACTCAGTTTGCAATAAAAACTTCCTGAACACTTACATTTCCTGAATTCTTGCATTTACGTTGTGGAATCTTCCACATTAGCCTTCTACCCTTTCGGAAAAGATGTATTCTTCCCTAAAAAAGCCTTAACCAATCACCACTTCATTTCAGTAAATACAATCTTCTATTGGTTAAGAAACACTAAACTGTAGCAAAATTGAAACAGATCCTTTTTCTCCCTGGAGCTGATTTTTAAACACCAAAGTCTATATAAACAACCGCATGACTCAATTCAAGTAAGTCAGTCAGTCAGTCATCGAGTTTTGTGAGATGCTACCAAACTCCACGCGTGTCAATTCACTGACTCAACATCAATTCAAAATTTTCAACAAACTCAACACAGCACTCAATCGACCATTGTCTGCATGGTAATCAATTGACTTAAAAAGTGAACATTTTCACTACACAAACAGTAATTGTACAATTCATCAATATAGCCAAACAGTTAAAGGCAAACAACTCTTCACAACTTAAATTCTAACTAACAAGTAACACACGCATATGCACTAATATTTGAACGAACACATTTGAGATTTTTCCTTGCAGAAACCAAATTATTTTAATTTCACTAACAAATCAAAACCATTAACTTTTATTGACCAAATTCCTGCATGAGCATTCTTCATAACCTTGTCTCAATTGCTACAATCAACAAACATTCTGTTATCCTTGCATGTATATCTATTGTATATATAAAAATCTCTTTATTCTTGGATCTCTAACCACTGTGTTTTTAGTAATATTTTGCAATACAAATTGTCCTTATATTCTTTATTTGATCTACGTGTTGTGGGATAATGCATGATAAGCACACATAATCTTTGCCTTATATAAATTACCTTCTAATACATTTTCACTCAAGCTACAACCCGCAACAAGGTGTACATACTTCTTTCAAAAATCACTTGATAAATTTGATAAAATCTACTGTTTTGGAGCTATCAACAATAAAAGTTTGGATTTATTTACGTTGTGGCAGCCATACATTTGCTGCAGAAAGCTACGAGTGGAATATTCACTTGTCTTGATTCTTGTGCACACAAATAATCTTTGAAAAAAGTATATTTTATTTTTACAAGGTTTTTAAAACGGAGAATTTACTTTTGTTTACAAATGTGTCAAAAAGGACGGACATCCTCGATTTTGTGTCTATTTCCCAATCAATAGAAATTCGGTTTTATTTAAGTTATTTTGCTTACTGAGTATATTCCTTTACCTTTAAAGCTAAAAATAAAGCTCCAAGAAAGATTTTTCAAAAAAATTTTTTAAAATAAAATCTTAGGTATCTCGAATCTGTGAGTGTGAACATACCTGAGTCGAAAATAAAAGTTTTTCTTATCACTGACTGTGTACTGTAGTTTCACATGCAAATTACCTTTACCGGTAGCGCCTTAATAATTCCTTCAAATTTAGTCATTATACTAAGTTTAATTTTAATAGAAGTGTAAAATAAAAAATTATATTCTTAAACTTGGTTATGAAAGGTTAATGAAATTTATTTTTAAACATATCAAATTCTTGATTATTGCACTGCTGGTGTTCCGTATTTCTTTCATTTTTATTTTTCTCACGCTTTTTGTCAGGCGTCAGATTAAAAAAAATATTTTTTACCTCACAGGTAAATATTTTCATTAAGTTTTAACTTAAAAAGTAAACATTATATTTACAAAATCTAGTTAATTAATCCTTAATTTAGTAAATATGACTTCGAATTCGAAACATCTCGATAAATATTGAATTTTTTGAGCGCGGGTCCTACACTGCAAATCCGTTTTTACATTATTTTTTCATATACATGGCAGTTCGATAAGTGACGAAAAAATGTGCCAGTGTTTTAACAATAAAAAATTTATTTATATACAGAAATTAATTTTTATTTTAATTTCGATTAGAGCTTTACCCAGAACCGAAATTTAAGTTCAACGGAGGCATTTAAAATAAGTTTCTTAGTCCGTGGCGGTACTTAAAAGACGGCATGCATTCCGAATACCACTTGGTTGTTTGAACAACTGTTACCCCCATGGTGACGTTTTAGTTCTAGAACAAAGGGCTTTTTTAGCGACAGCTTTTTGCGGGCGGGGAATCTGCGTAAAAGGAACTGACAATTTTCAACGTAATTTAATTAAATAAACGTATAACTTTTTTCTTCATTCGATGCTAGTGTAGTGTTTGTTAGTGCACAGTGACGAGAATAATAAATAAATATTTTTTATATTTCACTTCAGTCGGTAATTGAAGCTTCATTCAGATATAGTGTCCAGTTTCAGTAGAAGTTTATTGACTTTTCCAAAATTTTTCTTCGCGAAAATATCCTTTTCATAAATAAATTCATTTATAAATGTATAAGTACTGAACGTTTTGAAATTCGATAATTGGTTTAAAAAATTCATAAGTGTTGTTCGTTTTTTTTTTATTATTATTTTTATTTTTTTATGCTATTTTCCATAGTGCACACTAAGGCACACACAAACACACGATGTCCCCACTGGAAAAATAAATGTTCTAGAATAAAAGAAATATTTCAAAGGTAAATTAAATTATTGTGAATTAGCTTTTAATTGCCGAGCTAACCGAATTTGGAGGCGTGCTATATTTATTTTTGGTTAGCGTGACTATAATTTTTAGGAAATCCTACATGGTCCAGTCAGGTCATAGGAGAGATAATTTTTTAGATCCTGAGCAAATTCTGTATCATGGTGATTGATAAAGAAAGAATATGAATGAATGACGGATTCTTTTGCTGTATTTAGTGATATTAGGAACACTGCTTCATGCGTAGCGTGAATCACGAAGTGTGTTTATTTTATCAACAATTTGTTTGCATAGTTCCAACCAAGTAAAAGGAAAGCTGATACTCAACTGACATGTTGTCATTACTTTTTTCTCATTAGAATATTTACCTTTAAAAATGATTTAATTCTCAATTGAAATTATTTTCTAATAAAAATAGCATAACTTCTAAGATAAAACATATTATCTTTAATGTCGTTTTTCACACAGGTTTTTACGTACAAGACAGTAGTTTTCGTAGTTAGAGTTGACTTATGATCATTTTTTGCTGAATAACTACCGGATACAGCATATCCCATAATTCCATAGGCTTTTGGTTGTTTCTTGCTGAATCACTTTTCTGTGTTTGATCGTGTCTACTTTTAAGTAAGTTAGAAAATTTTCTGATATTTTGTAACACTATACTTTATAAATCGAATGGATAAATCTTTTATTTACAAAATGTTTCAATGACAAGTCCGTTCATCAATTTAAGGCATAATTGTAGAAAAATAAATTGCTTTTTTTGTTAGTAATTTTATTATGTGTTCTTAACGCTAAAAATAAAGGTAAAGCATCAATATAAGCAGGATTTTTTTAATTGAATTTTGCAAATTTACACAAGTGCCAAAGAAGCTTATGAACATGAAAAATTATTTCCATTTTCTTATCAATTAAGTAAATAAACAAGATAAAGTATATAAACATAAAAAAAGCCAAGGCGATTCTTAAATTTAGTATTTTGGGATTCGCTTCGTAACAAACCCGTAAATATAGTTGAGTTTAGTTAAGTTTAAATTTAAGTTACAAATAACTAGAAAAACTGTATTTTATAACCAGTCTGAAAAATAATTTACATTTTACAATTTCAGCTTGTTAAAAAAAGAAAGAAAAGCTTTTTACTTTAAGGAACTACAATACATAAATAATTGTTTTTCTAAATGAAATTGATGCTTGCAATTTATCTTCCAATTGCTTGATTAAACTTTAAAATTTCATTTAAAGTTTAAATGAAACTATCACTTGAGGTTTCAATTATTACTGAATCCTTCTTACTACAAATTCGGAAAATTAATGATTCTCTATGATTACTACTGTCTTTCTTGGGGAGCTTTCACTTTTACTGTCGAGACAGATGATAACTGGAAAAGAATATTTCGTATAACGATAAAATAAAAATAAAATCTATTTTATCATTTTACATAATATTCTTTTTTATTTTTATGTTACTTTTTTTTTTTTTGTCGTATTTCAATAATAAACAGTTAAAGTAAACTAAACATTTGAAATGTTATTTTCGTTTTTTTGTAGTTTGTTTTATTTTCTTACAGTTAGGCTCAGTTGCCACTGATAATTCTTTTTTAAAAATCCAGTGCTATTTGTAATTGTACAATAAATATTCTTGTATAGATGGCAAATACATTTTTTATTTTTGTAGTTAGCCCGGATGGAGAGACTGTTGCGACTGAGTGGCGGGGTACCGTCTCTTGGCCAAGTAAGTTTTACTTCTATGAATTTTAAATTAATGATAAAAATCACAATTTGCTTTCACACCAAGGAGATCCTTCAGTTAAAATTTGTTTCACACTCAATTTACTAAACATAATTAATTGAAGTCATTTCAGACTGGATCCTTGATTTTTTTTTTTTTTTTTTTTATTATTTGGTCCCTGTGTGGGAAATTTGTCCCGGCTTTCCCGCATGAAAAGGTTGAGGTTAAAAATGCGGCAAAATTGAAAAAAGGAACAACGACTCGAAAGGTTAGAAGCGGACAATTCTCTATTTTGAGCAAAATGTGGGAAATTTGTCCCGGCTTTCCAACATGAAAGGGTAAGGTTGCGACAAAATTGAAAAAAGCTACAACGGCTTGAACGATTAGAGTGGACAATTCTCTATTTTTAGATGGCTCCTTCAGGCGGAAGAATAAAGTCTCAAACTCCTGCTCGGTGCGTAACAATAAAGGAAGATGTTTATTTACATGCACGAAAAAAAGAGTAAGGATCTAGGTACCTCCAGTCAGTTTTTCGATACCTAAGTTTCAAAATGAATTTTTTAAAAATGAAAAAGCATTCTTAAAGATTTTATTTTAGCTTTAATTGAAAGCTAAAGGATTTAAATTTATTATTTCCAGTAAGTAAAATATTCTGGTGTATTCCAGATAGAAATTATTATTGGAATGTCAAATATATGCTCGATTTTTTTTTTTTTTTTTTAAATTTTCTTAAAAGCGGCCATTTTCTTAAATTTTAAGAAATTTGTAAACAAAAACATTTTCGATTTTAAAATTCTTCCTAAAATAAATTATATATTTCTGACACGTTATTTGAGTAAAATTAGAAAATCTAAGGTTAAATTAATCTGATTTCAAACAAACATTACTTATTTGCATAAAAAAAATTGTATCCAAACATTTCTTAATGATGTGTCTGAATTTTTTCATGTCTTTATTCACGGTGTCAATGTTATTGAGAAGTTACGAGGTGAGGACAGCTGCTATGGATGACCAAAATTGACATAATTTTACGAAATGTAAGCGAACGAATTTTTTTGGTTTTTAACTAGTAATTTTTAAAATGTTAACATTTTTTTAGCAATTATGTAATATTTATTTAATACTTTTTTTAGTCTGGGTTTCGTTTCTTAGGTTCCTAATCTTCTTATCTTATTTAATAACTTACTAACTAGAACAAAAAATTACTTCAATGAAATATGACCCAAAGTAAAATAAATACCTAAAATAATAAAAATATTTAGTAAAAAAAAGTAATTAACGAAAATTAAAACTAACTTAGGAATTTTGAAAGGACTTTTTGCAAACACATTAACGATGTGAAACAAAACTGGATATTGAAGGGAAATAATTGCAGTGCGTCACACGACCTTTTTAAGGATTATGTCATGTATAGATTTCCATAGATAGAAATTAGAAATCACTAAAAAAAATTTTTTAAAATTATTTTAAAAATATTCGGGTTCAAATGACTTATGAGCTTTACAAATTTCGATTTGTAAATTTACTTTTCACTTAACTATATCACAAATTGCATTTTTAAAAGCAATGAAGAATTTTAAACGATTTTTGAAGTATTAATATTATAAATAAAATTTAAAAAAAAATAAAATTCTTATAAAAATTAATTATTCATAAAAAATTTTTTATTTCTTTAGACAATAGTGTACTTAATACAACTTATTTCTAAAAGCAAGTAAAAGCTTTTCTAATTAAATAATGTCATAGTTTTTTTTGTTTTTTTTACAATTCAGAGCAGATTTTTGATGAGACCGGTAACTGTTTTACAAAAAAATTTGGTGATTTACTTTCTCTAAAGAGTCCTGTTTTTAACTAATAAAAAAAATCCCACTCTTAAAAAATTAATTTCTTGAAATTTCATGAAAATGTATAAGGGGGTGGAAACATATGTAAAAAAAAAAAAAATTTCAAAAATTATTTATTTCTGAATATTTCAAAAATCATTCATTTCTGAATATTTCCAGAAAGTTTCATTAAATTCCAACAATTATTTGAATTTTGCAAGAATTTCCAAATCAGTGTGTGGTTTTCCTTGGGAAAAGTGCAAAATAAAACAAACCTTCTTTCTCTCGTTGGCTGCTTTCATAAAAAAAAACAAGATTTTTAACCAAAATTTTGAACGTGCGAGAATGGAGTAAAAAATTTTAAAAAATAATAAAAAATACTTTGGTCTTTCCTCTTAATAATAACATAAACATTTTGGTACCTAATATACACAATTACGAGAGAAAAAAGGGAGAAGAAAATTCCTTTAACTTTAAAGGAAGAAAAAAATGTTCATAAAAAAAAAAAGCCTAAAGTTCTTTAAGCAAGTAGTAGATTGTTGTTTAAAGGTTAAAAAAACACTCACAGATTTGTTCAGAGTTCTTGTAGAAGTAGAAACTGTCGGAAGATAGAAATTTTGTAGTTGAGTTCATAGGCTGTTGACAGATATCTTCTCAGTGCAAGGAGGTAGATCTCTGTTTTTAGTAGTGGGCTGATGTTCTGAAAAGTCAGTCCAGCAGGTAGATCTTTCTCAAAGCTGACAGCAAAGATGACTGCCTTTCTGTTGCCAACCCGTTGTTATCTCAGACGGTTGATGAAATTACTCAGTGCCAAATAGGCAAAGATTTTCAGTATTTATAGAGATTTGAGAGGCTCAGAAATATTGGGACTTTTCTCTCCAAAATTGTTATACAAATTTCCTGACCCCTTCATTGGTTAGAAAGTATATTATCTCTGATAAGAACCAAGGTTTTGAGAGCTGCTTTGGAAAGCAGGGAAAAAAGTTGGGATGAGGATTGGAAAAGAGGCTAGAACGTGAACATGTAAAATATTATATTCATGGTTCTCAAATTAAATTCCAATACCTGATCTGTCTTCTCATGCAGGATCAGAGATGATTTGACCCACAATTGGCTGAAATATTTAATTGCATGACTACAAGAGCTCTTCATGTTGAGGTGATTGAATTACTGGATACTTCTAGTTTTATCAATGTTCTCAGGCATTTTTCTCTATCCATTTTCCAGCAAAATACATTGGCTGAGACTATATGCATAATGCAATGAAAAAGGCCAGAAACTTAATAAAAATACAGTTTTATTGTCAAAATGTTTGTTATTATGAAAGATCAAATTATTTTTTGATTATTTTTTTTTAATCCTTTCTAACACATTTGAAATTTTGGTTAAAAATGTTGTTTTGTTTATGTCATCGGGGTGATGTAATAATAATTACAATGACTTTTTTGTTGAAAACACATTGATTTGGAAATTCTTGTAAAAATCAAATAATTGTCAGATTTTAATGAAATTTTCAGGACTTATTCATAAGTGAATGAAATTATTTTTGAAATTTTTTTTTTAGAAAATTTTGGTAAAAAAAAAATTTTTTTTTTGTTTTTTTTTTTTTTAACATGTCCCCACCCCCTTACTTCATGAAATTTCGCAAAAAACCTTTCTATTTCCTGAATAGGACTCTTTAGAGAATGCAAATCACCTAATTTTTTTTTTTTTTAAACTTTCACTATTCTAACTGAAAATCTGCTCTGAATTGTAAAATAAAAAATGCAATAAAACTATGACATTATTTAATTAGAAAAGCTTTTAATTGCTTTTGTAAATGTTATATTAAGGACACTATTGTCTGAAGAAATAAAGTTTTTCTGATGAATAATGAATTTTTACAAGAAATTTTTCTTTTTTTCTTTTTTTTTTTTAATTATGATAATTTATAATAGTTTAAAATTGTGTAAACAGTAAAATTATGTATTGGGCTATTTCCTGGATGTGATATAGTAATTAAATGGAAACAAAATTTATGAATCCAAAATTGAAAAGATTAATAAAACTAGTTACACTATTCTATTTTTAAAATAATTTTTATTTTATTTTTTTACTTAATTTGTTCCCTTTTTTCATCCGTGAAAGGCTAAACGTGACATTATTATGAAAAGGTCACATGAGCTAAGAGGTTTTGTCTCTTTACAGAGAAATTAATTTTGATTTTGTAAATTTATCAATTCTGATCAATTCTTCGTCACTCAATCGTCTATCAATAATCGCCTCAGATAAACATGATCAATCATTAACAAATGGTTGTATATTACATTTTTATGCTATAAGTAATATGTATTTCAAATCAGATGAATTCAGTTTTAAATTTTCTAATTTTACTCAAATAACATGTCATATATCGGAAGAATTTTAAAATCAATAAATTTGTTTTGTTTACAGATTTCTTAAAATTAAGAAAATAGCTGCTTTTAAGAAAACTTTACGAAATCAAAATTAAATTTGACATTCCAATCTATAATTTCTATGTGAAATACACCAGAATATTTTACTTACTGGAAATAATAAATTTAATCCTTTAGCTTTCAATTAAAGCTGAAACGAAATTTTCAAGAATGCTTTTTCATTTATAAAAATTAATTCTAAAATTTATGTAAAAAAAGTGGAGGTACTTAACTCAGACTGTAGCATCAATTTCATCAGCATTTGGAAGGAGTTAAAAATGGCTTGGTAATATCTCCATTGTAAAATACCTGACAGAACAAAGCTACTCCTGGATATTTAATCCATCTCATGTCTTACATATGGGTAGCACTTGGGAAACAGTGATAGATGCAGCTAAGATGATCCCAGATTCCATGTTCCATCAGCAGGGTCACACAAGATTAACACATGGAGTGTTTACTGCCTTAATGGTAGAAGTGGCATCTATTTCCAATGCTAAACTACCTGTCATAATATTCATAGACCCAGATGAACCCCTCATACTACATTTGCCACAAACATTTCCTAGTGATGATGTCAAAGTGTGCAAGATAGAAGTCAAAATTTCCAAAAAATGTTGGCATCAAATTCCTTTTCAGGCCTGTTTTAAAAACTGTTCTCCTTCCCTGCTAGAGGTCATAATAGTGGTATCTTTTTACACCAGGTGGGGAGTGTTCTATTATATTAAAGCATTTTAATTGTTTTATTTCTACATAGTTACTCCCTTTTAGTATTGAGACATTTTAGGTTAGTCACCATTTTTACTGCTTCCTGTTTAGACATTAGAAAGTACCGACAATATTAGATAGAACAAGTTACAAGCTTAAGGCACAGTTCCCAATTTCTCTATCCTCCAAATTTACATTCTTGGTGATAGCATCATTTCAGCCTTTTGGGTTTTCTATAAACATGTAAATGAAAAGTCTTGATTAACATGAGGTTTTTATCTGACTGCTAGATGTACACACTTGTGCAAGTATGGACACATACCTGGAGGCAGTACAAAAAGTGCTTCTTTCTGAATCTTCTTTCCATCTTTTACCACCATCTGCCACTCTCCCTTCATGCCTGTCTGTTGAAACTTTCTTTGACAATAGTGTTGAATGAAGATGAGTATTCGTAGTAAACTGAATATTCCAGTAGTGGACAAGTCTGCTATAGATCCTTTTTTTATGGCTGAAGTAGATGGAAAGGGATGTTATTGTGAGTGAAGGGCTGGTTTCTTGGGAGCCTTGCACCAGCAATCTGTGGCTAGGTGACCACTCTTCCTAATATGCCAGTCTGTCAGTCTTCTTACATCTTCAACTCTGGTAGGTCAACCAGTAAACCATCTTCCTTTGGTGGATTTTATGGATTTCTCCAGAAGTTCTGTCCTATTGGTTAATAAATTTTGATTTGTTAGAGAGTTCCTATTTGTTTTTTTGTTTTTTTTCTGTTTCTTTCTTTTTTTTCTTGGTTGTTTTAGACAGGATCTTAATGATCTTCTGTTATTGTCACAACAAAAATGTTATTGTCCTTTGAAGGTAAAAGGCCGATCATATTTTGTTCATGTCATCCTCTCTTGACAACAAAAACAGTAAACTCCAATAATTCTTAGTACAATCTGTCACACACACATGCACACATGTCTCAATGGTCTCTAGAACACACTACAGTGTTCAATACAGCTTCATCTGAGATATATATATTTTGGGGAGTAGAAACTTATTGGTTTCCTATAAAGTCATTGACAAATTTTCCTCAGTTTAATTCCAGTTACAGGTTGACTTGATATATCCACTACAAGTTGCTCAGATAGAGCACATTCTATAATACTTTTGGACGAAATGAAGTGGTATCTTGTACCGATATTTACATTGTTTGGACTGTTGTCCTCATCTTTATTGCCATATTCAAAACTCTCAAGCCTTCTTCAGGTGATTGAACCCTTTATTTCATCTACTGGGGTAGACTGTTCTAGTTCTACATGCCATACCTCTTTCAGATGTCTTGGTTATCTCCCTTCAACTCAGTTCTCCAAGTTTTTGTTCACCACTGCAGTAACCAGGTATTGATCTCACAACTCTTTGGATCTAACCAATGCTTTTATCCACTGGGCCATTTCTTGAGGAATTTTGGGGATTTATAAACAATGTCTCAGTAACTATTTTTACCAGAGCTCATATTGCAATTTTATTGTTATTGCTTTTCTTTAGCTCTCTGTATTACTGATGCCCATATTCATTTTTATGTTTGGCCTGCTTAGATTTTTGTGGCTTACCATATGTGCTGACTTAAGTTTTCGTATTTTCCAGCGATGTCTATTATTTCAACTTCATCCCACAGGATCGGTGATCTCCTTTTTCCCTCCATTTGCAATCACCTGAAGAAGGCCAGAGCGTACAACAGTCAAAACATAATGAACATGGCAATAAAGATGAGGACAGCAATATAAATAATGACAATACCTCATCTCAGAAATATAGACTTATATCAATATGTTGTAATCTTTGATGCTGTATAGAATTTTTTACAAGCGTGAAAACACCCTAATTGTTACAGTGCATAGTGGCACAGTTAAATTAATTACAAACCATGAATTTTGTGTTGCAGTTGATAACACTATTGTTTCACAAGTTGATAGTGTGACAATTTATATTTTCCACTTTTCCAATGTATCCATGAACTATTTGGTAAGTACTGAAAACTGTAACTAGTAATATTATGACTTTTTTTTTTTAGTGTTACCGCAGTCTGCATCACAAACCAATTAAATTTAGGATTAACTATGGTTGCATTATATATGGTTTACAATTAACTGGCATATTTAAATAGACAGTTTTAACATTAATCTGATAAACAATGAAACTACCAGATAATACTATGGAATTTGAAAATATCACTTTTCTTTTATATGTGTATATATTTCAATACTTATTTAAATATTTTAATGAGATTCACAAGAAAAAAATTGTTTTTTGTTTTTAATATTAGCACTAAATCATATTTAATATATGCTAGAGTTTATGAAGAGTTATAAGTTGCATCTATTTCATTTAACCAGAACACATTGTTTTGCATGATAGGGTACTACATCAACTGATGCTTCCACAGTAGATACAGCAGAACAAGTCTACATCTCTTCTTTGGCCCTTCTCAAGGTAAGAAGATATTGTATTTTTTTTAAACAAGCTATATTGATTTTTAGTTAAAAAATTTGTCCAAGAAGGTAAAATTTAGGGTTCTTTGAAAAACATTTTAATATGTAATTTCTTGGGATGCTTATTTCTATTTTTTATTTAACATATGTTGGTGTACCCATCAAATGTTTATTCTGCAATTTTTCTCTCATTTGTAATATTAAGAGTTTCTCTAGTAATGAAATTATACTGATTAACAATAGAAAACGAGAGGTATTGGTAAGAGTCCATAAAAATGTAAATATTCTATATAACCTCATTAAATGGGGTTCTTTTTCTTCACAAGTATGTAACAAAAATGTATCATCTTTATTATTAATTTAGAGAATGATTCTATGTTAGTTTATAGTTATTAAATGAATATTAGTGATATTTTTTAAACAAAATTTTATACTTATTAGACTGGTTTTGAGATTCAATGCTTAATGATGAGTTCATAAAGATGTGGAAAATTGTCAAATCAGTACATTTTCTGATGACTGTCATTCAATGTGAAAGTAAAAAATTCTCTTCCACCCACATTGTTTGAAATTATGAAAAGGCCTCCCCACTCATCTTTAGAATGCCTTCTAAAATTTATGATCCAATTTTAGTCATTTGATCTGTCTGCAATTCCTCCCTGATTTCACCAGGAATTTTACATAGTTTGTACTTGTTAACCATTGGATGAATTGTTTTCTTTTCATAACAAAATTGCAATAAATAAACCTGATTTAACTGCAATTAAAATGTTCATTTTATTTTACCTTAAAAATTGTCATGCACCCAGCCATGTCCAAAATTATGCTTTGCTTTGTTGGTGGGACAATTGGTGGCTGAGCAGCTAAAAGTCAGTCTGACTTTGTTGCTTTATCCCTATATGCTTCAAAGGCTGTCATTTTGATTTAGCCCAGTTAGATTTCTTTTATTATTTTTCAAATTTTCTTATTTAACAATCTACAGATTAACTCATTTATTTCACACTGATCTCTAAAATGATATGACTTTAAATATTCATGTGTCTGATCATGACACATTTTTTTAGCAATCTTTGGAGAAGTATTGCCACATTTATTAGATAGTATTCAGAATATTATTTAATTTTCTGTTTGGAGGACTTCATTTTTTAGCCAAAAACAACCAACTGACTCCATGTCTGTCTGTCAACTCCTTGAGTATTTGGGTGGAAGTTGGGACAGGTAGCCTAAATGTCCAAATTTTAATGAATTTTCCTTTTAGTTATTTTTTTCAATTGGAATAATCACTATTGAAAGGAAAATATTTGTTTCTTTTTCTTTGATAGATGTTGAAACATGGCCGTGCTGGTGTTCCAATGGAAGTCATGGGTCTAATGTTGGGAGAATTTGTTGATGATTACACTGTTAGAGTTATTGATGTATTTGCTATGCCACAATCAGGAACTGTAAGTTGTAAACATTTGTATTTAGAATGTTAATGAATTCTTTGACATTTTCTAATATCAATAAAACCATTTGTATATGGTACGGAACATCACAGTGTTCAATAAAATGTTTTTTCTCAAGTCACAAGGTTAAGCTTTTATTTCTTTGCAAATAAAAATATTTCATCATAAGTTTGTAGTGGTTTCTTGCAAGTCTGCACATTATTGTTGTTTGTTATTTTGTAGGGTGTGAGTGTAGAAGCAGTAGATCCAGTATTTCAAGCCAAAATGTTAGACATGCTGAAGCAAACAGGAAGGTAAAAACATTTTTCTTTTTACTTGCTATCATCAAATGAATTGTTTTATTGACGGACACAGTTGTCTCTGTTAAAATGGCTCAGCCAATTCACTATCCACTGAATTATATTTGAAAGGAAAACTGAGAAAATGGCTTATTTTCAGATGATTTGGTAATCTTGTTGGTTTCATTGAATAAATGATGGTTTGCTTTTTAAAAAAAAAATTTTCTACTTGATATAGTATTTTTCTTTGCTGTCCATGTCAATTTATGGAGGGGTGCTGAAAAGTCCTCAGCTCAACCAATAAAAAGATTCCAAGAATAAATTCAAATCTTTGGTCAAATTTTAGGAAGTGCATTGAACCTGAGAACTTTTCAATATTCTCTCAAATAAATGTCTTATTTTGTAATAATTTTATTTCCAGACCAGAAATGGTTGTTGGTTGGTACCATTCACATCCTGGTTTTGGTTGTTGGTTATCTGGAGTTGATATCAATACACAACAGAGTTTTGAGGCTCTTTCAGAGAGGGCTGTTGCAGTTGTGGTTGATCCTATTCAGAGTGTAAAAGGAAAGGTTTGTTATTTTTATTATGTATTTTAAGTGTTTGTCTTTGTGGAAATATGTCTAGATTTGGCAGAGCATAATGTATGCACAATAAAACTTCTTTTTTGCCATGTACGTATTATGTATGTGTGTGTGTGTGTGTGTGTGTATACACACACCTTTTTGTTTCCATTTCTGTATTATACTCATATAATACTCATCATTTTATCAGTTTTCTTCAAACTGAAATTTTATTGTGGATCTAATAATGATTTGATGGTAACTCATGGCAAGAGAAAATGTTTGTATTGATTTTTTATGACAAAAATAAAAATCATTTGCTTGATATGATTAAAATTTATTTTTCATTTGAATAAACTTTATTTTATTAAATGCTCTTCATTTTCTATTTCTCCCCTCAGGTTGTCATTGATGCTTTTCGCTTGATTAACCCCAACATGATGGTACTTGGTCAAGAGCCAAGGCAAACAACTTCTAACCTTGGGCATCTTCATAAACCTTCCATTCAGGTAAGTTCTTTAGATATTTTACACATCAAACTGGCACATATTGCAATGGGTTTTTATACTTGCACCTTTGTTCTTCATTATTTAAAATTCTTTTCAGAAAAGGCCCAATGTGAACAGTTTCTTTCAATAGACTATAGTATACATTTGTTACTGCAATGAGTAAAACTTTTGCATTTCACTTTATCAGGAGAAAAAATAAGTTGTAATGTCCTCTCATTTGAGATACATATGTCTTTTAAATATTGATAATCATTACAAAGATTTGTTGATTAAAAATATGAGTTGAGCATA
Organism: Acanthosepion pharaonis; assembly: GCA_903632075.3. Classification (NCBI taxonomy): domain Eukaryota; kingdom Metazoa; phylum Mollusca; class Cephalopoda; order Sepiida; family Sepiidae; genus Acanthosepion; species Acanthosepion pharaonis. Next base: position 1,433,762 of record CAHIKZ030005563.1, on the reverse strand, counting down.
ACATTGTATCATGCATTGAAGAAAAATAGCATCAGAAAGTAGTTGCCATTTGGGCAAAGTAATTTCTCCTTCAAGGAAATTGCATTTTGTAACACTGGGCTCTTTAAGAGACTAAAATGGAAGAATAGAAAATGGCATGAAAGTAAGATGTATGTAATAGTGACTAAAGTCTGGTGAAACTGATAAATTTTTAATGTTACCAATGAAAAAGGTGTCATGAAGTCTCTTCTCAGTATTTATGCTCCGAGCATGTGCTCTCCACAAAAAATAGTGACATTACATTAGTCAACACGATTTTTGGTGCCAAGAAGCAAAACATATTTTTTAGCTAATTTGATGGTGCTGATTCTGAAAATGACCTTAGTTTTTCATGGTTAGCTACCATTTTGCTGTAGTCATTTTTGGAAAAAAGATCAATTTATGATCTTGGTTGATTGCAAAATTTAGTTAATAAAGGTTGTAGAAATCCATTAATTTTCAGGTAGACTGAGCAATTTATGTCAGCCACCTGAAATAAACTATTTTATAAGAAAAAAGTGTTTTGAGTCAAAATAGAAGTACCAAATTTTTCCAATTTATCACCAAAATTCAAATTAACTGATAAATTTTATCAGTAATACACTTTAGTAAACCTGATTTAAGGTGACACCACCAAAAAAAAAATGAAACCCTAAAATCTTCTGTTTGATATTCAGTAAATTTATCCCTTCACTAACCAAGAAAAAGTAATGTCATTTTCAGATTTACCACCCTCAAATTAGGTAAAAAAAAAAAAAAAAAAAGATGTTTGGTGTCTTGACACCATTTCAATTTTTTTTTTGTTGACCAGTGTTATAGAAGAGGTGTTGAAAAGTTTACAACCCAATCTACTTGTCAAAATCTGACCAAACAACTTCTTTTGAATCCCTTGTTGGTCAGGTGGCGGAAGCTTTGCACCTCCTCCTATATTCTAATCATAATTGACAGACCTGCTGAATTCCTAAGGTAGTCATGGGTTTGTGCATGTGTGCCCACATTAAATGAAGCCCTATATTTTGATATGATACTTCTATGAATGTGTTGTATCTCAAAACATTTTAGTGACCCCCCACCCCCATCCCTTTTGTACTTAATATACCAACAATTGTTCTTTTTAAGTATTAAATCTTTGCTATTTCTTGCTTCTATACATGAGACATAATTGGACATTTCAATCTACCAAAGCATTGTCCTTTATTTGATGTCATCATTGAGTGTGTTGGTTATGTAACGTTATCACTGAAGAATTGGCAATCTGTGTTCAAATTCTAGCCTGGTCAGTTGTGATCACTTTTGCAATAATGTCCGTTGGAAAGGCATAAATCTATCTCTTCTCGTCTGTGCATTAAATAATGGGGGCAAATTGGGCCCTCTAATCCTTGATGGCATTCAGTCAGAGGAGGACTACTACTATGAACTTAAAACCATGGAGCAGGCAATAAGAAACCACTCCACTGTCTTTCCTAAGAAGACATGGCTGTTCTGAGATAATAAAGAAAAAGAATCTGTGGAGAGCCATGATCACATTTGCAGGGACATGGCAATGAAAAAAAACATTGGGTAAATGACTATTGCTACTGTGTTTCTTTTGTTGATAAATGTGTCTTATCTTTTACAGGCACTTATCCATGGCCTGAACAGACATTATTATTCAATAGCCATCAACTATCGCAAGAATGAATTAGAACAGAAGGTAAGTTGATTTAATGTTGAGCAGAAATGAAAGTCTACAAAATCTGTCATTTTCTTCACTGTAAAGTGTTGTGTTTTTTCTTCAGAAAATAATTTAAGGCTTTTAATGGTTATTTGTTTTTATTTAATGCCTTTTTTTCCTCTTCTAGATGCTACTCAACTTGCACAAAAAGAGTTGGGTTGATGGACTCACATTACAAGATTATAGTAACCACTGTAAACTTAATGAAGAAATTGTTAAAGAAATGCTAGACTTGGCTAAGAACTACCATAAGGTGAGTTTTAAAAAATAAAATTTTAAAATAAATAATTCATTTCATTTATATCATTCTTAATGCTTAAGTTTATTACAAATTCACTACTATTTTTTTTTTTTGTCTTACTTTTTCTTGCTGTATTTTTGTTTTTTGATTTTTACTATGAATAAAATTTTATGTTAAATTTTTTACAAATAATACTTATAGCAAAGAAAACAGAAAATTACCTCATCAAACCAAGCAACAGTGTGTCGTGTGTATCCTACAATGGAAAATGTGGCGAAAAAGAAAGTTACTTGCCAAAAAAAAAAAGAACATGTATTCTGCATGATATGCTAAAGACGGAATATTCAAATTAGAAACAAGTTAGTCACAGGAGTTGCCATAAAAGTATTTTGGATATGCTAATACTGTGCGTCCTCTTCCACTTGTCGAATTAAAAAAAATGCTTGGTCGATACAAGCAGTTGGTGTTCTCGAATTTGGGGGGGTGGGTAGAAAATTCATGTATTTGGCTATTGCATTCGTTGGTGAGCAAGTTATTTTCTTGACTGGTTACGTGCATTGTGATATGGTGTATCTATGAATCAAGATTTTAACATTTCTTTCTGCCCCTGATATTCGAGCCTGAACTTGTGATTTGTTCTCTTCATTGTGGAAGCAATCTGTGACAAATATTTCTTTTGCAATCCAAGAACTCTTACAAGCTATTTTGGCACTATGATGGACTGGACATTTGATGTCAAGTTGATACCTGAGTTTGATGGTTCAGTGACCAAACAAGCAGTTACTGAATGGATTGAGAAGGCAGAACTTGTTTGTAACCTGTGGAAATTAACAAGGTTGAACGTGTCAACACTTTTGCCCCAGCCCCTCAACCTCCGACGTCTTACTCTCTGGGTTGAGGTGTCTACTCGGTCCCATCCAAACTTAAGGGAGTGGACGTAGGTCACCTGAGCATCCATAGATTATTCGACCAGTCCACTGGTTTAATCCTGCTTCCTGCCCACGTTGGGTTTGATCCAGAAAGCAGAAGTGATGTTCATCCATTCACGGTCGACTGAAGATGCAGACATGGCTGGAGAGTCTGTGCTAAGAAATTTAGAATGCAGCAAAAAAAAAAAATATCTGCAGAAAGCCGGACAACCAACTATTCAATGATTGATTTGTTAATGTCTTTTATATAACAGAAAAGAGTAGTACAGGTTACAGAAAAGAAAAGTAATTGATGTAAAAACGCATTCACTGGATTCTGGACAGAGAGTGTGTTATGATTAACTTGTTGTTAAATTGTCCCAGAATGATATATGACTCTTGTGATGGGGAAATAAGATTTCTGTGTGCGGTTTAAAGTTTATAGTGGCATTCCTCCTTAGCAGTATTAGTAATATTCGTGGTAGCAGATGCAGTGGTACTTATATCAAGAGCACATGTTAGCAGACACTTAGTTCCAATCTCTGATGTCACTTTCTCTCCTGTGCGCCTCTTCTGTCTACTTCTGCCGTCTCAATGCTTGCCCAGGCCAACTCTCTCTCTTCAAGAAATTTCTCTTGTCTGTCTTTTTCAGCATAACTATGCGTTTATATAGAAAAATCCGGCTGGTTACAACTGAACCTTGGTCGCACGTGATTATCACAGGGTTTTGGCTGTTTCAACCAAAATCATGTGAATTCAAAAGGTCCTTCTAGCTTACTCAGCTCTATTTCAATTTTTAATCGATAAAAATTATTTCAGCCATTTCCATTGTCTTCTGATGACCCAGATGCAATGGGTACAACTTCTGGCTTAGATCAAATTTCCACATCAGTAAACAAAATGCTCTAACTTAATTTCACTATTCAAAATCTATTCCAAGTTTTAATCAATAAAAATTATTCCAACCATTTCCATTGTCTGCTAATGACCCAGTTCCAATAGGTACAGCTCGTGCCCTAGATCAGATTTCCCATCAGTAAACAAAATTGCTCTGATTTACTTTTGCTGTTCAAATCCACTCCACTCCCACTAAAAAAAATAAAATATATGTGTGAAATGAGTTGACAAGACAGGTTTTCCTTAACAAGGATTTAATTAACAAAACATTCCTTGACTATGCAATTCGTCAACTGAAGAATGCAAGTAAGGGAGGTAATTACAATAACAAAATGCCAAGGGCAGATAAGTATAGTACATTCTCCCCTCCCCCCCTTTTTTTTTTTTTTTTTTTTTCACAGTTCATCATACCTCTTTTGCTTACAATTTCCCGTTGGGATCGTCTGGGTATATCAGGAGTTCTTGACATTACCTGAGGGGGGTAATATTTAGATGACTTGGAAAGATACAATTTCTGGGTTAACGATAATTTGTGAATCGTTACTATCTACTTCTTTTTCCTTGGGATTTTCATTAGTGGGTGTAGAATCATTTAGATCTTTCTGGATGTTATCATCTACGACATCCCCACTTTGTAATGAGATCCTTGCTGGTGCTAGGTCACTTACAGAGACTGTAGATTCACGACCATTGGTGAATCTTATGTGTGCATATTGGGGGTTTGCTTCGAGTAATTCTACTTCGTCAACCACTGGTTCGTACTTACTGGCTCGGACATGGCAACGCAAAAGAACAGGCCCTGGCGTAGAAAGCCAAGTAGGTAAGGAGTGACCGCTGGGAGTTCGCCGTTGATAGGAAAAGAGTCTTTCATGTGGTGTGGCATTAGTAGCGGTACAAAGAAGAGATCTTATAGAGTGTAGTACTTCAGGCAAAACTGTTTCCCACTGCGATTCCTTGAGATTTCTTGAGGCTAGGGCTAATAATGTGTGTTTCCATATAATTCCGTTATACCATTCACACTGACCGTTTCCTTGGGGGTGATAAGGTGTTGTCCGGCTAGTAGCAATCCCGAGATTGGTGAGATATTCACGCACTTCCTTTGATAAGAAGGATGTACCCCTATCCGAATGGATATAGGACTGCATGCAAAATACTATGAATATTTGATTTAGACTTTGTATTACAGATTCTGTATTTGTGCTTGTGCATGCGAAAGCAAAAGGGAAACGTGAGTACTCGTCTATAACCGTTAGTAGGTAACGGTTTTTCGAAGTTGAAGGAAGGGGGCCCCCTTAAAGTCAATGCTGAGTCGTTCCATTGGTTGTGTTGCTTTGACTAGGCGTCCTGCTTCTGGTGTATAGAAGCGTGGTTTCCATCTAGCACACACTGTACACGCTGCACACACTCTCTTAACCTCTTCAATAGAGTACGGAAGATTCCTTACTTTAACAAAATGAGCCAACCTGGTTATACCCAGATGACAAAGATGTTCATGTATTTCATGCAATCTTCCCATGTTGTTGAGTGCATTGCACTGGGTACGCGAGAGCGTATCAGCTGGAATATTGTTTTTCCCTGGTCGGTACATGATGTCATACTCGTAACACCCTAATTCCATTCTCCATCTTTTGATCTTGCTGTTCTTGATCTTTCCATGCCTTCTTGCATCAAACATGAAATTCACAGCTTGTTGATCTGTGACTATCACAAAACGTCGTGCTGATAGGTAATGTGACCACTTTTTAACTGACTCTACTATTGCACAAGCCTCCTTTTCTACGGAAGAAAGTTTTTGTTCTGTAGTCGTAAGTGTGCGTGAAAAGAATGCCACTGGATGGTTTGCTTGATTGAGAGTAGCTGCAATAGCAGTGTCAGAGGCATCGGTTTCTACTACCAGAGGTATCTTTTCGTCGACTGAGTGCAATAAGGCCTTTTCAATTTCCTCCTTGAAAATTTCGAATGTTTTTATCGATTCTGAATCAAGGGGGAATGAATTAGCTGGTATCAAGGGTCTAATTTTGTCAGAGAACTTGGGTATCCACTGGGAGTAGTAAGAGAATAATCCTAGCACTCGATGCAGAGAGGTTTTGTTCCGAGGAATAGGTAGCTCTCTTAATGGCCGTAGACGTTCTAAGTAAGCCCTGTGATATATTATAGCCAAGAAAATCAATGGATGTTTTAGAGAACACAGACTTCTCTTAATTGAGAGTGAGGTTATACTGTGTAGTAATCTTTTTAAATTTTTCTAAGTTCTCATCATGGTCTTGCTGATTTTTCCCGACTACAACAATGTTGTCTACATAGGCATACACTCCCGTTAGATTATTTTCCTTAATAATCTTGTCTATTATCCTTTGGAAACATGCAACACCATTAGTCACTCCAAAAGGAATTCTACAAAATTGGTAAAGTTTACCGTTAGCTTCAAATGCTGTATAGGGCTTATCCTCTTCTTTTATTGGTATCTGATGATATGCACTCTTCAGATCCAATGAGCTATAAATTTTAAATTTTGATATTTCCTGAGCTAAGTCATCCATTCTTGGTAATGGATAAGCATCTAATCTAGTAAACCTGTTAATTGTTCTACTATAATCGACTACTAGTCTCTTTCTTTGGCGTTCATTTGTTACTATTAAGACCTGAGCCCTCCAAGGGGAAGTACTTTCTTCAATTACACCCTCTTTGATCATTTTCTCAATCTCAGTCTGTATGAAAAGTCTGTCACCCTCTCCCCATCTTTTAGATTTAGTTGTAATAGGTTTACAGTCTGGATCAATGTTGGAAAATAAAGATGGTGTGTCCACTAATGCAGAGGGCACACTACAGGAGATAGGATGAGAGATTACCAGATCTTTCTTAGGGCACCAATGCAAAAGATATGGCGGAATGTTGTGACATGAAATCTTGGCCAAGAATAATATCAGAGCAGAGGTTGGGTAGAACTGAAAGTTTTACATCTGGATACCACTCACCTAGAAGGTTCAAGTCCACTGAACACTGTCCTTTGATAGAGGCTTTAAGTGATGATGACGCCATGGATACGTTACCAGCTGCAGGTTTTATATGTAGTCTGTGTTTCCTCACATAACCGAGAGAGATAAAGGATCCTGAACTCCCCGTATCCATTAGCGCTGTATCGGCGCCATTTTTCCCGACTAACACGTATAATGCAGCCTGTTTTAGGGATCCTAAGGAAGCAGATGTAGTATTCTTTATCAACATTGTCGTGAGTCTGTGAGAGCATGTTGCAGCAGATGTCATTTTTGGACTCGAACGACACATTTTTGAGAAATGGCCTTCTTTTTTACATTTAAAACAAGTAGCATTTCTTGCTGCACACACGCTTCTATTATGGCAAGGTCCTCCACAGAAGAAACACGTATACTTGGTGTTAGCCGAAGCTGCACAACAAGCATTAATGGGATCCATTGACTGGACACTGGTACTGGTAATTTCCTGAGAAACTGTACCTACAATTGGTGTTTGAGTGTATGTGTATGCTTCTGGATTTTTCTGAGCTGCATGGAGCGCTCTAGCTTGGTCAATGGCTATATTTAAATGCAGTGTTTTGTTTTCGAGTAGCTGTTGTCGAATAATGTTTGAACGTAAACCTGTGATAAATGCATCTCTAACACAGTCGTCGCGGTTTTGAACCGCATCAACAGACTTAAAGTTACATTCTTTCGCTAGTAACTGTAGTCTTTGTACGTATTCGTCGATATTTTCCTCCTCTTTTTGGTCGTAAGTAGCAAGTAAATGCCAGGCGAAAACTTCGTTCGGGGGTTTTATGTACAGTTCTTTCAGACGGTTAACAGCAGTATCGAAAGTATTACACTCAGCAATATATTCATATACATCAGAAGAAACACAATTTATCAGAGTATCAAGTTTATCTAAGTCGGTATGGATGTTGGGGTCAATAATTTTGCGTAGGAACGACGAGAAGCTTCGAAACCAGTGATTAAAATTCTTAATTGACAATGGTGTATTAGGAGGGGTGTCCAAACGTTCCGGCTTCAAGTATTTCTCCATACTGTTGAATGTGTTTTGTTAATTAAATTGAAATAAGTTGACAAGACAGGTTTTCCTTAACAAGGATTTAATTAACAAAACATTCCTTGACTGTGCGATTCGTCAACTGAAGAATGCAAGTAAGGGAGGTAATTACAATAACAAAATGCCAAGGGCAGATAAGTATAATACAATGTGTGTGTTTGTGTGTGTGTCTTTCAGACTCTCTCTCCGTCAAAGTGTTCTTCCCTTGAGTTTGACAGGCAGAGCATTTGCTGTTTACCAGCAGTTAAGTTCAGAGCAAAAAGCAGATATCGAGCAGATAAAATGAGCCCTGCAGATTGACTTTACGACGGATTGTCTTTTAGCTTATGAGCAGTTCGTGGAACACCGACTGTGCCTCAATGAGTCTGTCAATGTGTTCCTAGCCTATTTGAAGAGGCTAGCAGGTCTATTTGGCAGGATATCTGAGGAAGGACTAGCATGTGCATTCATAGCAGTGTACCAGTGCGTGTCAAGCAACTACTGCACACGTTTTCCAGGAGGGAAGACATGACTACAAACCAACTGTTGGACCAAGCTCAGGTCATAATAAAAGATCAAACTGTAACTGAGGAATAGTTTGTGGCTAGCATTTCACCAGGCAGAGCTGATAAATTTCCAAATGTTAAACGTCAGGATGGTATGCGATGCTATCAATGTTCTGGGTGGAATCACATTTCCAGGGACTGCCTGGTTCAATGAGAAGATGCCCATCAGCCATGCAAGTCATGCACAATGATACGTTGCTTCTGGTGTCAAAGGTTAGGTCACATTGGTTCATTGTGTCTGGGAAAAGAGGAGGGGACAAGACACCAATGCCGGTCTCTTCCCCAAGCAAGTTATAAATGAAGTGCTACATGTCTTAGGTGTTTATGTGAGAAAGTGGACATGGTGGGCATGGGCTTCTCACAGACACTCGTGAGTAAGTCAGCCTGTCAATCCCTGCAGGAGACAAAGGTGGACGTACTCACCATAAATGGAAATAACCCTCAAATATCACAGCGTTGGAAGTATTAAGCTTGACGTGGACAATGCAACCCCTCAATGTTGAAGCTTTGGTAGTGGATGGAGAGCTATTGGGTTTTGATCTGTTGCTTGGGTTCGACTCCATTAAAAAGCTGGGCAGATTCCAAATAACAGAGTGTGGTGATGTACGGTTTCCCAAGCATGGGATGGTTTTTTGCACTGCCATTAAAATAGAAGAACCTGATTTTTGTGCTGAATTCGACCCAAACCAGAACATATGGGTTGAAAGTGGTCTGATGGTTGATTACCGGAGAGTTTGTGAAATAGGATACCTGAGTACCCAATACCAACAGGGGTCAAGAAGGAATACGACCATGAGCTGCAGACCTACCTTGATGATGGTTGGTTGCAAGCCTTATCCTGAAAAGGAATTTGGTCCTCCAAAAGGTTTAATTCCGTTGATGGTGGTGGTGTAGAAAAACAAAGTGTGGCCAGTATTCGGCTATCGAGAGCTGATTTAGTGTCAGTGGGAGGTAACGCAACAACTCAACTGAGGATAGCAGGTAGGAACAAAGAAACCGGTGTCGCACGTCCAACCTTCTCACGAGCCGAAAGCTCTCTGATCCCAAACAGCAAAACGAGCCTGCTTTATACAGCCGAGGACTGACCACGATTTGCATTCGAATGACGAGACAATGAGAAATTCGCGTTAACAAACCGAGACCACCTGGCATAAAATATGGGTGCCGCCATTTTGGTTCCTTTTACCGTTGGGAGGACCGGAGTTTGCACACTGCACAGATGTGCACGCGTTTCCGAGGTAAGCCATTTTCACAATTTTCCCCACAGTGTCTAGATGCACACAGTCAATGCTAATGTGTATGCACAAAAACTGAGGGAGTGGTGTAAAAAAGGGCCGGATATTGCTATCCTTGACCTACAGCAGGTCTATCTACAAGTACATATCCATGTCACTTTGGCCCTTTTAAACTGTTATCTTCAAGGGGTGAAGATATTGCTTGATATGAATGGGTTTCAGGTTGAATGTTGCACCTGCCATAATGAAGGCCATTGTGGATGCTGCATTATCGAAAGACAAGTTAATTCAATGGGCAACCTCATCATATATTGATGATATTTATGTTGATGAGAGCATGATTTCAGAATCTCACGTAAAAGAGCACTTGGGTTCTTTTGGTTTGACTTGCAAGGATCCAAAGTGGTTACGGGGCAGCACACGTGCTGGGTTTGAATGTTGAGCAGGATAGCAACAAGCTTAAGTAAAAATGTGAAAATGACATTCCATCAGTTCTTGAGGTAACGTCTTCTCATGGTGTGTAAAACTGGTGGGTCACATTCCTGTGTGCGATTGGCTTTGTGTTACTGCATCAATTGTCAAATGCAGAACAGTATTGATCATGTCTGGCTTAGATGACAAAGTGACAGATTCTCCCCCTCAAGGGCATGATTTATGACATAGTGGAAAGAATACGCCAGACTGACCCTGCACATTGTAAGTGGTGCACAAGCAGACACACTTATAAGGCGTGGGTTGATGCAAGTTCTCTCACCACTGGAGTTTCGTTGGAGGTTGACGGAAGTGTTTTAGAGGATGCATGTTGGTTGTGGCCTGTGAAGGATGCACAACATATCAATTTATCAGAACACCAATTTAGCACTACAGTGGGACTGCACCTCTTCACAGATTCTGCATGTGTGCACCGGTAGGTATCAAACATGCTCACTGGCAAAGCCAGAATACCAACTAAGGTGACAAGTGAGATGCTCTTGAAAAGCTGATCCAAGAGCATAACTTACTGATCATGATAAGTTGAGTGAGAATTGAGCGGATAAGATCACGAGTTCCACAACGATGGTATGATGTGATCAAGAAGAAGGTTGAACTAGCGCACCATATATGTGCTTCCATGATGAACAAAACCTCTCCGGATCAGATAAGTGCCATACATTGCCAGAGTGGACATCCTGGCGTCAGGTGGATGCTGTATTTTGTGAGACAAGTTTACTCTACAACATCCAAGGTAGCCATCAAGGCAGTGACCAGAAAATGTAAAGAATGCCAATCAATTGACCCAGCCTCAAGTTGTTGGCCACGTGGCAGCCTAAATGTGACTGGAATCTGGATCCACTTGGGAATGGATATTACGCATTATGGTGAGCAACACTACCTTATGTTGAGTGGCCCAATGGCGACACCTGCTTAAACAAGACTCAAGAAGTGTCATCCAACAATTGGAAAGTTTTTTTTTTTTTTTTTTTTTTTTTTTTTTTAAACGAGGCCCACCATCAGAAATCCTAACCGATAATGACACTGCATTTCACAGAGTTTTCATTGTGTATATGTTCCTGCAGGAAACTGTATAGTGGAAAGATCTCATCGGAGCATAAAGAGAATTGCAGCAAGAAAGCAGTGTTCAATAATGGAGGCAGTGTACTGGTATAATATCACACTGAAAGATGACGTAGCATCCACTAATGCACCTGCCAATATGATTTAACGTTACCAACTGAAATTGAAGGGAATTACTACAATGTTAATACCTGATTGAAGAATCACTGTATATAAAAGTTGGGAACAGTGTGGGTGAAAGCTCCTCATGGCCAGTGTACCTCCAGGTATCAAGTGGGTCGCATGACAGACATTGTAAGTCCACAAGCAATAATAGTTGATGGCATGACTCGGCTTCACCTGATTCTGATACATCGACGCGCAAATCCGACGATGATTCATTGTCTGAAAGTGATCGGATAATTGAGATCTGTGAATTTGATGCTTCCACAGATGCGGAGATTCAAGAAACTCAAGATATGCCTGATGACTCCTCAGGGGACGACTCTCCAACACACGTAAGGGAGATAGTTCCATTTCAATGTAGCACCAGGGTAAAGAGAGCTGCTCCAAGCTGTCTGATTTGTGATAATGAGATCGGGGAGAGTATAGTGAAGAAAACAGCAAATTACCTTGTCAAACCAAGCGGCGGCATGTCACATGTATCCTATGACAAAAAATGTGGCAAAAAAGAAAGTTACTTGGTGAAAAAAAAAGAACTTGTGTTCTGTATGATATGCTGAAGACAGAATATTCAAATTAGAAACAAGTCAGTCACAGGAGTTGACATAAAAGTATTTTGGATATGCTAATATTGTGTGTCCTCTCCCAGTTGTCGATGAATGAAAGAAAAATGCTTGAACAATAAAAGCAGTTGGTGTTCTCGAATCGGGGAGACGGGGGGTGGGGTGGAGACAAAAGGCTGTTGCAGTCGTTGGTGAGCAAGTTATTTTCCTGACTGGTTACGTGCATTGTGATTTGTGATATAGTACTTGCAAATCAAGATTTCGACATTTCTTTCTGCCCCTGACATTCAAGCCTGAACTTGCAATTCGTTCTCTTTGTTGTGAAAGTAATCTGTGACAAATATTTCTTTTGCAATCCAAGAACTCTTACAATACTTTTATTATTTTTTTTATTATTAGATGTTTTACTTACACTTTGATCTTGATATTTACATTTTTTATAAATCTTAATATTTTCTGTTTGTTAGGCTTTAGAGGAAGAAGAAAGCATGACTCCAGAACAGCTAGCAATTAAAAATGTTGGAAAACAGGTAAAACTTGTCAAATTCCTTTCACCACTTGTATGTATTTGTGTTTTAATATTTTGTGTCTGTGTTCCATCATTAGTCACATTAGGCATAGACAAACTTTTTTTTTTTTTTTTCGTTTCTACTAATTTATTTTTCTTTTCTGTTTCAGGATCCCAAACGCCATTTGGAAGAACATGTTGATGTATTGATGACTAAGAATATCATCCAATGCTTAGGGGCCATGTTACATACAGTGGTCTTCAAATAGTCTACATTCTACAGTTTTTCTTCTTTTGAAGAAAATAAATAAGGCTAAATATAACTGATCATAATTGCTTTTGTTATTTCTCTTTTACTTCTTTCTTCTGGGAAGCTTATAAAGTAGATTAGATTTTTTTTTTGTTTTAAATCTTGTTTATTATGAAATCATTTTCTCACATTTCTTGTGTGTTGGGTCAGCAAAAATATGGTTTTATTACATACATATTTTTGGAATCATTGCACTGACAAGAGATGTGAGCAGTGCACCTTTGTCTAGAACAAGGATGAAGAAACCCAGTTTATTTTTACATTTTTTTTTTAAAAATATAGCAGTAATTTTAATTTTCAGGCTTTTTTTTCCTCATAATTTTTCTTATGATTTTAAATTGTGGAAAAAAGACTATGCTAAAGGAAATGTGTAGGGATACTATAATAGGTATAAAATATTCTTGAATCTCTTTACATAAAAGACTTGCATTCATGGATATGCAAAATAAATTCAATGATTTTCAGGGTTATTTGCATATTTTCTTTTCTAGTTCTGCAGAAAAAAATGGTTGAATAAAAATGATTACATGTCTGTCAGAGTTCATGGTATTAATCTCAATAATCTATTGGCAAAATGCATACTTTTACATCTGATAATTTTTATTTCAGAAAATACTACAAATACATTGTTAGTCAAAAAATAATCAACAAATTTTCAAGATAATTAATGGAACGTGAGTATAGCAGTAAAAAAAAAAGTTATTAAAAAAAAAAAAAAGACTATTTAATTGGTCAAAAGAACATCTAATACAGGATACTGGAAAGTGACAAAAGGTGATTTTGATTGATGTATACAAAAAAAAAGTTCATTTTAATGCAAGAGAATATGTAAGATCAGTAGGAGAAAGAAACCATGCAAGATATGCCACAAAGTCAGTAAAAAAAATTGATATTGGACACATAATGTGAAGTTGCATTAAAAGAAAATTGAGAAAAGTTGATGGAAACCAAAGCAGTGAAAGCTATATCAGTTTATTACAGTCTAATCTTCTGCCAGACTGTGTAGATGCTGAAATTTTTCAGCTCCTTGACACACGTCATGTGCAATAAATGTATTTTGTGTGGATGATGTTTAAGTTTTAGAAGGTTGGCCAGTACAAAGTCCTAATCACAATACAACTGAACCATTGTAGTGGGAACTGAAGAAATAAGTGATCCAATGAAAATCACGCAATGAGAAAATCTGGATCTTGTTCCATTCAATGTCACCTCAAATTGAGGAAATTATTCAAGCCAAAAGCAGCAACACTAATTATTCACTCCATAATTTAACATTTTGTAATAAAGATCACTGCAAAACAAAAATTACTTTTTAACTTAAGAGCTGAATGGTGTCATTTTTGATGGCGCCCCAGTATTTTTGTATGGCCTTTTTCCAGTAACACTATGCTTAAAATGTTCTATCATCCACCCAACACATTAACAAAAATGCAGTAAACTGATTTATGGCCCTTAAAGATAAAATGTACTGAAAAAAAGCATAATGCAAATCACTATTGATTGTGAAGTAAAATTAATAAGAGTAATTTATCAAGGTGGCCCAAAAGTTTTGCACATGAGTAGAGATTTAAGGCTAATATTTTCCTATACAAGCAGATATTTACTAAAATAAACAATATTACACAATATATGAAAAGATGGCATTTTATTATGGTTTGAAGTGAGTTTGTAGCCATGACCTTTACAAGCATGTTCTTTTGGAAGATATTTCATCCTCTTTTTGACTACCAAAACCACAAAAAATTGCAGTTTCTATTTACTTATTTGAAATTTGTTCAAATAAGAATTCTGTTTAATTCTGCTGTACTGTGCCACAATAGTAAGTTGTCCAGTAGCAATTGAATCATTTGTTATATACTAATAATGATAGCTGGTGTTGGTCAAGGAAAAAATAACATCAATTGTAACAGAAAAAAAAATAAGTTGATGGAAAATAAAATTGTCAGATAGGAAGAGAAAATGTAACAAAATGAAACATCTAAAATTAAATAACTTTAGAGTATGTTATATTTACTGAGTGATTAAGTTAAGATTTTGTCAGGCCCTGTACAAGTATTGGAAAATTTCATATTTCAATAAGAATTTGTTCTAAATTAAATAAAATCTTGGCTGCATTCAGAACTGCCTGCAATCATTGCAAGAGAATTCTAGAAAATGCAAAGTGTAGCTATGCAAAAGCAGTCCATGCCAAGATCGAAAAGCAAATGACATGGATCCTGGTAGTTCTGGAAAATTTTCAACCAAATTCTCAATGGAGGCAAGCTATCATAAATAGCTCTGAGGTTATCTCATCCTTGTCAGATAAGGCAAAGTTCTTCACCGTGACCTTGCCTCTAACTCCATATTAGATGACAAAGACCATCTCCTGCCCAACTTCCCCCATCTCACAGAGCACAATCTCAGTAATATTTTTATCACAGCCCAGGAAGTCTCAAGACTTATTAAAAGTCTTGCTCCTAAGAAGGCTTCTAGTCAAGATAAAATCCCAGTGGTTGTCCTTAAGAATATTAAACCTGGGTTGTCCCCAATCTTTGCAAAACTGACCACTGCTTGAAAAAGAAATCCTTCCTAAGGTGTCAAGTGTATGTCCTATTTTTAAGAATGTGTGTGAGTGTACATCCTCATTTCAGTATAGATCCATCAACCTCTTCAGGTTCATTAGCAAACTTCTTGAAATTATAATCAAGAAGAAGGTTGTTGATCACCTCAATAGGGACAACATTTTTAGTGAGGAACAGTACAGATTTCAATTAACTTAGTCAACTGCTGATATTCTGTCATTACTCATAATTATGTATTTCAAGGATGATTGCATTAGATATTTTTAAGGCCTTTCACAAGGTGTGGCATAGCTATGGAATGACTGGAAGAATTTTCTCAATTATCAAGTCCTTCCTAATGGGTATGTCTCTGAGGGTAGTTGTTAATAGCTAGTCCTCTGAGGCCCAAGTGATCAATGCAGGTGTCTCCTAAGGCTTGATTCTTGGTCCAATGCTCTTTCTACTTTATAATATGCTGAAGATTATATTCTGATGACTTATGAATATCTATGCTGATGATATTTTAGCATTCTACTTCAGTTTTAAATTTCTTCTCAACAAATCATTGGTTTAAAAAATAATGCAATGCAATTACTATGTCTTAAAAAAAGTGAAAATTTTGTGCAAAAAGTGGATCACACACCTTGCTATTTTTCTGATAGCTGATTGGCTAAATAATAATAAATATGAAAGATGCCTATGTAATCAGGTTTTTTTCCACCAATATTTTTGAACAGAAGTCTGGAACCAGTCATGAAACACAGAACCAAATAAATAGGAAGTGCGAACTTATCCCATCAGTGAAACCCTTTAAAAGTCAACAAGACACATTGCTGCCACGCTAAAAAAATTTAACTTGGATATTCCTGCAGCAAGATTTATCGTATTTATTTTCAGAAGTACAAAAAATAAATTTCATTTAGTACCAAACAGAAACTTCTTGAAATATCAAGTAATAATATAAATTCCTTTTTTACCAAACAGATTCTCACAATATTCATATTACACAAAAATATTCAACTAATTAACAAAGAACATTTCTTCCAACAACAAACTCTTTTTCATTGTGAGAACAGATAAAAAAAAATTATCTCTTTCAAAAAAAAAAGTTTTCAAATAATTAAATTCATAGTTAAGGGTAAACAACTCTTATTTTTGCATTGTAAAATTCTGTACCAAAAAACGGTTTCGAAGGAAAATTATAAAGCATTTTAATTTGCTCAATTAATATTACAGAACTTTGAAATTCAGTTAGTTTTTAGCATCCCGCTACCACTTTCTTATCAATGTTGAATTTTGTGCAAAAAGTGGATCACAGAGCTTACCCAACTTCATATATATTTTCAGAAAACCTCAGCTTCTGATTGGTCACTTAATATTTAAACCTTGCCCGAATATCAATTTCTGTGCAAAAAGTGGATCACTGCGCTTATCAAGCTTCATACATATTTTCAGGAAATCTTAACTTCTGATTCCAACAAAAAATACATCACAAGTTTCTCTCTGTTCTATTGCTAGTTTTATGAAAAGTGTTCAGAGGAATGATATTACTTAGTTTCACTAGTAATATGGATAAGTGTTTATGGGTAAGACCTGCCATGCCATACAAATTGTAGTGTATTCCCTTTGTATTTTATTGGTGAGATGTAAGTTTCCCTTGAGCATCTTCTCATGAACAGTTGCTTTGTGAAACTGACTCTTAAACCTATTCAAGTCTAGGGTTAGCCATTATCTTCCTCACATATCCCTGTAAGCTGTGCCTC
This sequence comes from Acanthosepion pharaonis, assembly GCA_903632075.3. Classification (NCBI taxonomy): domain Eukaryota; kingdom Metazoa; phylum Mollusca; class Cephalopoda; order Sepiida; family Sepiidae; genus Acanthosepion; species Acanthosepion pharaonis. The sequence continues at coordinate 1,416,745 of CAHIKZ030005563.1, read as the reverse complement.
TTCTTACTCTGTAACATTCTGCCTCAAGTGGCTCCTGGGCTTAGTACAGGGTGAGCATTATTGAAAAAAAAAATAACTAAATAAATATAGCTTAATAATTTCATATTTCACTCTCTGTGTTCTGTTACCATATTCAGGAAGTTGCTATAGCGCATGTACATAAAACAACTTCCTCATGTTAGGCGGAAGTCCATGCTTTTCAGCAATGGCGTTTGATCTTATGTTTAAAGGTAGGAAGCAAAGAAAAATTCTTGAAATCTAGTTGATATCATTAGACTTCTCTTATTTTTATTATCTGGAGATGGGTTTATGGTATATATCCGTTTAGAGACACGCTTCATAAGTTAATATTTACTTGCTTTCGTGTAAGAGAAAAATGCTTTTGCTCTCTCCACCATTGAATGAAGCATATATTTTCAAATTTTTTCCCCAATGAAAATCGCATCACTTAAAGTTCGTAATTATTTGCTTTGTATTAAGTACAATAACCTTTAAGGTTTTTTCATTATTACTAACTAGTTCCATTTATCTGCAGTCAATTCTGACAAAACTTAGATTTTGGGTATTTTCATTTCAACCGAATTTGAATGCATTTTGATTTTTGAAGCATTACAAAACCCTTTAAAAGTAATTTCTCTGTATGGCATATTTATTTACTTAATGTAAATTCTTGTTTATCATTATTTTAAAAAATTCGATTTGCTGACTTAAAATATTTCTTCATTCTCCTTTTGAATTTCATACACTAACGGACCTAACTAATAATGCTGGTTTTTTTTTGTTTGTTCGTTGTTTTTTTTTTTTGCTTCGTGTTTTTTTTTTTAAGTTTGAAAAAAGTGAAAAATGTATAAGATGATTTTAAAAATATAAGCGATCGAAAGTGGAGGTTCGATTTCGATTTCGAACCTCCACTTTCGCCTGCTTCTATTTTTTAAACTTTGTTCATTTTCGAGAAAAAGGTGTTGTTTTATTAATTAATAGAGACCAGGATAAATAAAATATTTCTGGAAAAATTGAAAAAATAATGCGTTCAAATTGATTTTTTTTATTTATTTTTTTTTTTTTTTGTCTCTTCGGCAATTTTACGTATTTATTTTTTCGTATTTACACGAGATTGTTAATTATTTCAATTAACATTAACAATTTCGTGTAAATACGCGATTTAGTCTCAGGTAGAGCACTAAAAATCTAAAAATGGATACGTTTTTGTCCGTAATGAAAGCAAAATATCGCTAAAACCCCTATTGGCTCAGTAGGGAATATCAAATTTAAACGAAATTATCAGTATTTATTCGTTAATAAATAGGTTATTTTATTAGAAAACATTGTTCGATTTTCTAGTGTGAACCTTTTTTAAAAAAACTTTTATTTTTCATTTTAGCAACTTAGATTATTTTTTGTACAGATGTTCAAAAAGGAAATAATTCTGAATTATCCTCATTGACTACTTTTCTCGATTGGTAACTCTGTATTCAGAATAACTAAAAAAACATTTAGCTATGACATCAAATACGTACAAAAATTATAAAAAATAAAAGCAATGTATTTAAAACTCAAAGTATCATTTATTTTAAGTTAAAAATAAAATCTAATTCTAATGTAGTATAAAAAATTATTCATTTTACTAAGTTTCATAAAAAAATTGTATAGAATAAAAAATTTATATTCTTTAACTGTTGGTCATAAAGTTATTTTGAAACCTAAGTACTACTACTTGATTATTGCACGTTTGGTGTTCCATATTTCTTTTTAATTTTTTATTTTTAATTATTCGCTTGCTTTTTAAACCTCTGCCCCCACAGGCTACCTACCATGAATAGAAATATTATTTTCATTAAGTTTTAAGTAAAAACATTACTTTTTTTTTTTTTTTTTTTTTTTTTTACAAAATCCAGTTAATCGTTCGTTAAATTTAATAAATGTCCTTGAAATATATCTTTATAAGTATTGATTTTTTTTTGAGAAATTTTTAAATTTGTTGTGCACATTTTTTTTGTCTGTAAGCGTAATGGCAGTTTGATGGTGAATATTAAGAATTTTTCGCTAAAAAAGTGGCATACCCTGATGAAAAAGGGTCCCAAACTTAAGTTAAAAGTAAAGTTTTATCGCGAAATGTTTGAGAGGAGAGATAAAAGTATTTTTTTTTTTTTTTTTTTAATTCCTTTTTTTTAGCACGTTTGAAATTTTGGTTGAAAATCTTTTCAGGTCAGAGGTCGACGTAAGCATTATTAGGTTTTCTTGTTTTTTTCTTTTAGCGCTTTTTTTCAGTTGAAGACACATGTTAATTTAGGTACCTCCATGAGATCGCTAAAAAAGAGCATAGCATGATGAAAAAGACGCCAAATTTGACGAAACGAAAACAAAATTTTACCGTCTAAATGTTCATGTTAAGAGGAAAGATCAAAGTATTTTGGGGGTATTTTTTTACATTTTCCGAGGACGTCCGAAATTTTCGTTAAAAACTTTTTTCTTTTTTTGAGTCAGCAAAATTGACAGATAATCGATTATGGTAGCCATTTTTTTCCATTTTATAAAAAGATGAAAATCTCACTTTGAAATTCTTTTAAAAATCAATTATCATTTTTTCAAAACTTTTATTTTAAGAAAATCAGGAATTATAATGTTTATTTAAATATTTTGAACCAAGGTTGACTTAGCTTCTGTGCCAAAAAGATGTAATTTGAAAATAAAACAAAGCAGGTCATAACCTTTGGCGTCACTTGACAGGTGTTGAATGATGTATTGACGGATTTCATTGACGTGATCATAATTTGTTCTACGGAAGCTGAAAAGTGAAGTTATTTAGATTTACGTGAACAAATTATTTACCTCGTTAATTTTAAGGAAAACTTTCAGCGCTCTATTTTTTTTTTTTTTTTTTTTTTTTTTTGGTACTGAGCTTTCACCTTTACGTTTACGATGCTTTATGGAAAATATATTCTAAAGAAATTAAAATAAGACTGTTGAGAGTGAGATTAAATTTCATATTTCATAAGAAAGGTATCTAATTAATTTATAGGTACCTTTCTTATGAAATTTTATGTACATTTATTGCATTTTACTGTGTTATTTGTATTTCCATTTATTTTATCAATTTTGATATTTCATTTATGGAAAAATGTCGTAACTGAGATTAATATAAAAATAAGATCATATAAATTTCATAAGATGATACTGATACTTATAGGTACCCTTCTCAGTTGAAATTGAAAAATCAAATTAACTTCTCCACATGTGTTTCGCAAAAGTAAAGGCCTTAACAGCAGAGAACAATGCTTAACTCAAATAACGCAACTTAATTGTATTGTGGTTGGTCTTCCGTACTTTATAATTACAGCCCGATTATAAACACAAAATTACATTTCTTAATTACTGCGGATCTTTTGATTAGTCAAAACGATACAATTTACAATGAGCTAAAAAAGATCTCATAAGGACACTTACAAAAGCAGATGTGGCTTTTAACTAATTTTATAATATTTTAACAACTTAAATATATAAATCTACTATAATTAAAGAAATAACCAATTGTATTAAAAATTCATTTTTCATTGAAAAAATTTTCTGCTTTCAGAAAATATTGTCCATATTCATAAAAACAATTAAAAGCAAATAAAAGCATTTGAATTTAAATATCTTTGTTTTATGAGTTTTGTATGTTACAATTCAGAGCTGATTTTCAGGTAGTGGGGGGGTCCAGTTAAAAACAAAAAAAAACATTTGCATTCCTCAAAGCCTTGTGCTTTTAACTATTATAATCACTAAACCTGATGCAATCGAATTTCTAGCGTTTTCATAAAATTAGTTGGTGGGGGGGCTATAAATCTAAAAAAAAATTATTTCTGCCATGACTTTAATAAAAAAAAAAAATTTATAATTTCGATCATCTGTGAATAGAATAAGTTTCATTAACATCTGCCAATTATTTTTATTTTTGCAAGATTTTCCAAATTAATGTGTGTCATACAAAAAAAAACATGCTAAAAATTCTGTTATTTTACTAGTTCCAGTGATACAAAGAGAGACAAGATTTTTTTAATCAAAATTTAGAATGTTCTAAAAAGAAGGAAAAATTTTAAAAAATAATTAAAAAAAAATTCACTCTTTTCTCTTCATAATAACAAACATTTAGACGATAAAATTTTGTTTTCGTCAAGTTTAGCATCTTTTTTATCATACTATGCTCTTTTTTTAGCGATCTCATGTTACACTATCTATTTTTGGTAAATTTGCTTTTTAACACCCGCACTAAGTATCTCTTAAAATTTTCCCAAATCGTCATAATTCAGTGTAAATATACATGCTGAACTCGAATTAACAATTAAATTATGAAGAAACCTACTGTTTTGGAGCTATCGACAAGAAAAAAAAATTGAACTTCTTGTTTGTAATTTGCCCTCCATTACAGGCATTGTTTTAATACATTCTGTCCTGTAAAAAGCAAATTTTTCCCTATTTTTATTATGCCAAAAAAAATGTATTAAAATCGTCTCCAGCTATGGAAGCACATTTCTGAAAAAATGTCACGTATGCTAAAGTTATTTCCCCTGATTGCGTGGAATCATTCATTATTATTATTCTGTGAATGGCTTTTAACATCGCATTTTTAAAATTTTTCTTAAAGAAATAAAATCTCATTACATAAATGAGTTACCTGTTTCATTTATAAAGTGTAATGGTATTTTATTTAATTTTTATATTGTCTCAGGAAAAAAATTTCATAACTGAGACAATATTCATATTAAAAAAAAAAAAAAAATTTAATAGGTGTATGTAACAATTATGTTACTCTTTTTTTTCTTTTTTTTTTTTTGTATGTTATGAAATTTGAATTCTAAATGTATTTTTTGTAGTTTAAATTTATTTTTATTCCAGAATTCTACCTCAAACATAAACTAAAAAAGAAAAAAATTTTTGAAGTGTATTTTTTTTTTTTTTTTTTACACCAGATTCACTTAAAATTAGCACATTCTGTCACTTCTTTCGTACCATCTGATAAATTCCCCTGGCGTAAGTTGTCGATACATTGATTTACGTCAATTCACACTTCCCAAAACCAATCACCATGGTTGGACATGTATCTCTTTAAAAATTTTCTGTTAAAAATGTAAGTAATGTTTCTTTCAAATTACATTAAGTATACTTTAAATTTTCTAATTTTCCTAAAAATAATTTTTGATAAACTGGATACCATATTTATTTATTTTTTTCCTTTCATATATTCTGGTTTTAATTGAAAAAGTTACTTTGTAGCAAAGAATGAACGTCCTGTTTATTGTGGCAAAAATTGGCAGTCAGTTATTTTATATTATTTTTTTTAAAGACAGCCATTTAGTTGGCTTGTAGGCACTCAATGGAAAATGTGTTCACATTACAATTTGTGTTTGTTAGAGGTTTGAGTTCAGCAGCCATTGGTGTGTTGACAACTGTCGAGTGTGTTAAGAAACCTACTGTAATTTTTCATTTCTTGAAAGGGTTTGTTAGGAGTTAAAATAATTTTTATATAAAACGTTTAAATTTGTCATTTTGGTTTAAATGAATGTGTAGTTTCACTTGTGTTTTGGGGTACCACTCACTGGATACTGATAAAGGTTCTGGCTAAGAGGAAAAACCTTAAATAAGAGAAATTTGAGCACTGAGTATTTTGTTGAAACATGTGAGGTAAACTTTTATTGTATGTTTTAAACTTGCATCTCCCTTCCCTGATAAATTAAAAAAGGGATTTGAAAGGCAATTTTAGTATTTTTAATAAACCAAATTCAGATAATTCCAGAAGAAAAAAAAAAAGAATGGCAGAACATTGCAAGTTTGAAGTTCTAAATTTTTCTAGTATGAAAAGCAAGAGAAATAAAATTATCCTATATTTAGTAAATTAATCAGATGGTGGAAAATAATTACTATATCTGCATTGGAATCCTTTTTAGAACTGGTTAAGTTCAGTCAGTTTATAAAGTTAAACTACACTGGAAATGATTATCTTACTAAAAGATGGATTAAGATGTTTTTTTCGAGATCAGATTTTTTTATTATTTTACAGATACTATTAAAGAAGTGAATGCATGTTTTAATATTGGACAATATGACTGTAAAATGAACTGTTTTTTTACTGTACTGATGATATATTTTTTGTAAATCCATGCCCATTTGAATTCTGTTGAAGAAGAAAAAATGAAACATAGGATAGGAAAGCAAATTTAAACATAGTACTTATAATGGTCTCTATGCAATGGATAGAGTTGCTTGTTGGAATTCCTATAGCTTAATGTACCATTTTGTAATATCACTAGTCATTCAGAGATTGGGCATATGCTGCAGTTAATTTATTTTGATGTTCTGAAGAGAATAAATCTTTTCAAAGGTTTATCACATTAAAAGATTATGCAGATGTGTCAGAGAAAAAATAGACTTCTTTGCCAAAATGTAGCAACCAAATTAAAAACTGCTTATCTGACAAATTGGAGCAATCCAAAAGATAGGTATGTTCCCTGTAACGAGCATGTGCGGAAACGTCCTCGAACTGTGTGTGTATGTGTGTTGTCGCCGGGCACACCTCGGAGTACCATAATGGACTTGACCAAGGACTACAAGAAGACGCGTGAGTTGTTTGGAGTCTTTTCTTGGGCGACAAAAGTCGTTACGGTCGATCATCTGTCAGCAGCAGTCTTGGGTGCTGTTTTGCTTGTTTGTCGTCGTAAAGTGTTCGTTCGGAAGAGAAGGCAATCGTTTTTGTGTTGCAAGAAGTTGTCCCCCTCCCCCCACGTTTTCTTGCACATTCCCTGCTCCAAAGTATTTTTGCTTCTTATAGAAATATGTTAGTTCTGAATAGATTAATATCTAAAGGAATTGATGGAACAAGAATTTCTGGAGACTCAGCAAAACAAAAGAATCTGTGCCAAAGATTAGTCATCTTTTCAAATCCATAGTACTTTCCTTTTGGTGTTATGCAGAATTCTCATTTTGAATGCTCAGCAACTTTGGAATTTTCCAGGAACACTTTGCATTGCAATGAAATATTTAAGAAATGAACTTCAATATTTGGCAATGGAGTGAATAATGGTTTCTTTCAGGTCTAGGCATTCCAATAGTCCATATTGTAAAACTTAAAAATGGAATTTACAAAATTTATCTTATATCCATTGGAATCAATACCTCATTGATAATTAGATAATATACACATTCCTTATTGATAAAGGCATAACAGATTTTGCAGATAAGATTGAACCTGTTGTTTTTTTTTTTGTTTTTTTTACTAGCAATGGTATTAAGGAGTTAGAATGTCAATGTTCAGTTTCGATCTTTAAAATAAATGCTGTAAACCTAAAAAAAAATGCTTGTTAAAAATAAAATCATATTCTATATTTGAAGCATCATTCAACATGTTCCACATAATAGAAGGATTTGAAGTCAGTAGCAGTAAAAGTGGAGAAAAAGAGAAGCAAATTAGCAAATTCTCCATTTATGCTAAAGATTATTGAAAAATATAGATGATACAAAATCTTACATTTTGAGTGTAAGAAAAACCATGATAGATGTTCTCCTTAATTTTCTAATAAAATAAACTAGTTTATTTGTTACTGTTTATCAACATCCTATCTTATACCAAAAGCCTACTGTGAAAATGTTGGCTTGCTTCAAGACAGTAACCTTGCACCTGCAAACTTTACCAAAGAAATAATTTCACTTTCTACTTCATGCAAAATTAACTCCAGAAATCATAAAGGAATTCAAGAATAATGAAAAAGTAGAACAGATTTATGTAGCATGAAGTTACATTATTTCCATTGGAAATTTTTGGAGAAGTATAGAAAAACATTATCATTAAACTAACCAATTCCTTCAAATAAAAATAAACCAGATTAACACTAAATTGTTAATGCTAAATTGTTAACTAATTTTTACAGTATCTGGTAGATTTAAACTCCTATCAAAGGCAAGAGAAGAAATATGGTGGGTAAGAAAATTTTAAAAAGGTGAGTGGGGCAGTTTCTATGTGGAAGTCCTATTTCTTTAAATTCTTTTTCATATATTTAAATGTTTTCTTCTGAAGAAAATCCAGTTTCCTCCAATCTACCTTGTGTATTATATTTCAGATCTGGGTGAATTGGAGAGTCGTCTTTTTGATCATCGTCCTGTTTTACAAGGAGACATAAATTATTTTCTCAGGGAATTTGAGGTTAAGATTTTTTTTGATTTGTTTAACCTTTTTTATCTCTCATATTTAAAGTGTAAGACCTGTGGGTTGCTCTAAAAGTAATGCCTCCTATTTTATCATGGTTGTATGACAATAAGGTTGAATCTTCCTATTAATATCTTTGCCTTATTATGGACAAGTCTGGTAAAATGGCATGTAGTATGAAGCAAAGATGGATTACTGAATTTCTTCGTGCAGAAAAAATACATCTAATGACAAAGATTCTATTTTAACAACCCAAATCCAATAAAGTTAAATTTAACCTCATTGTAAATTACTCTTGGAAACTACAAGTTTGAAGAATCCTGAGGAAATAGTAGGCTCAAGGCAAGCAACAAACGATTCCATGTTATTTTTTACTCTCTGAAATAAAAAGCAACTGCTCTTTACATTTTGAAATTTTTTTTTTTTTTCCTCTTATGTTTCTTTAGAAAGAATTCTAGAATGTTTATAAAATCTAAATCATTCATCATTGGGTCACATGAATTGTTTAAAAAAATAATAAACTTTACATCCATATTCTGCTCTGACATGAGCAATTTTGATTTTTTTTTTTTTTTTTTTTTAATGTATTAACAATTAACTGAAGAACTTGATAACCTGTCTTTTTATTACATGCATGACTTTGTTAATTCAGCTGGTGTTGCTTATAGGTTTCACCATACACAGAAAAATGTTTAAAGCCATACCTGATGGATTTGCAGCAATAAAAGCACTTTAGGCTTTATAAAAAAGATTTTTTTCATTACAAGAGACATAAAATAAGCAAAAAAAAAATATGAGAGGTTATTGTGGACAATAAAATAATCACATATATCAAGCCACATTAACCTTGAATAAGCAACAATTTTTTTTAAATTGTAGATTTGATTTTAAAATTTGTTTTCCAAATTTCTTAAAAAGCTAACTTGTGGATACCTCTGAATCATGATATTCTTAGCAAACCGTGTTTCTAAGAAAACAATTATCCTAATTACAGGATTGTAATAATATGTATTATGAATGAAATCCATAGTCTCTGTATATTGGAATAGGGTCTCTAGTTCATGAAACATAGTCTAAGCCAACTTAAGCTACATTTATGACGACATCATTATATTTCATTTTGATACAAGTCCAAAATATAAGGGACAGGGGTAGGGAGAATGTGTACCAACTCTACAAGTGGAAAGGGCTTGCTTGCCTTAATAATTAGCATTCTAAATTCTGGCTTTTTTTATTTATTTATTTGGGCTCAAATACTAACCTGATGTTAGTGGGGAAAAAATGGAACTACCTCAACCCCAAAAGAAAAATTCAGGAAGCAAAAGTTGTGAACCATTAAATGATTCTTACAATAAATTTTGATTGCAGCAAGTCAAAGATATCAACAAGACAATTGTGTACTAAAGAGAAACTGGTATTTTATTTTAGATATCAAGTATACCAGTTTAATCCACGTTATGTAATTATCACCTAATCAAATCTTTGATTGCCTTGTCGCTTATGTATTTTTTTATTTCTTTGTTTTTAATTTAAAAAAAGAAAACAGCTATGAGATTGATTATATTCTGCTTAGTTAAGTCCATCTGTACTTTTTATAAAGGACAAAAGAGGTCATCGTGACATAACCACTCTTAAGAAATGCAGTGAAGAAGTTTCCTTAATGCAGGATTTATACCTTCCAGGCTGTTTACAACAGGCTGAGATCTGCTTGACTGACATTGCTGCTAAGAGTAAGTAATTTTATTTGTTGTAAAAACTATATACACATTTATCATGTAACACCAACTGATGATACAACTAATTTTAAAACAGACACCTTATATCAATTATTGGCATTTTACAGCTAACATGGCAACTCAGATATGTGAAAGGATTTGTAACAAAGAGCATAAGACTCAGGTAAGTCACTTTTTAATTAAAATTGTGTAAAATTATGCTTTAAATTCTTTTTACTGAAAAGTAATTTTTCATAATTGCCATAAAATTCTTAATTCATTAGTCCTCTATGGCATACAATGTTGTCAGTGGTAACACACTTTTAAAGCATCCTTTCACAAGTTTAATAATTTGATTGACATATTTTTATTTTTTGATATAAACAAAAATATAACTCAAATGACACAGCAGATCAGATAGCTCCACTGCTTTACGCTGATAATAACTTTAATTCCTCTGATATTTGTAAAAGCTGTATTAATTGAACATTTTCTGTGACTTGTAAGAAATTGCAGTGCTTGAAGCTAATCATAGACTCATATTTTTAGGTAATTCAGTTTCCTTGGATACTCACAAATTTCAGTATCTCTGATAGCATTTTTAGTTCTTTATCAGCTTTATTTCTTTCCATAACAGACTGACTATTTGCAAGACAGAAGGACAAAACGTGGGCAAGAATGGGTGGATTTTATGACTGAGCAATACAAGAAAAGTGCTCAAGTTGATAAACAATATGAAGCAGAAATCAACAAACTGAAATCTATGCTTGAAAAATCACTGCAGTAATTGCTACAATTGTCATGCTGGAAATGCACAGTAAATTCTGTACACTATTTAAATCATTCAAAATCATATTCTTGAATTAAATATTTAGTTATTTATTGGTTGCTTTTTTTTAACATTTGATAATGTTTGGAACATGTCAAAAAAAAAAAAAAAAACATTTAAGAAATCAAGTCCAGATATTTTTTTTTTTTTTAATGAAAAAAAATAGCAGGAACCCTCATGAAATATAAACAGTAAGTATTATTTATTTGCAAGATATAAATGGTTTAAAAACAAATACTATTTGAACACAACTGTGTGTAACATGGCTCCTAAGCACTGTACAATATTCTTAGTCATCAGTACATCAACGTGTTCTTCCAGATGACGTTTAGGATCCTAAAGTAAAGAAAATAAGGTTTAGAATATACAAGGAAATAACAGAATATATGCACATCAACATGAAAAATGTTTTTAAGTATGGGCATGGTGCATTTGCCCTAATGGATGAACTGAAACACTTTCAGAATAAATATTATAGTAATGTTAAGCAAAGCATTAAATATATCTGCTTAAATGATGTTTTTATAAATTGTACAAATTTTGTTTTCAATTTTAAAGAATTATTTAAGTTACAAGATATATGTTAGTTATGAAAATGTTTAAGTAACTTTCAAATTACTTTGCAGTTAACCTGTATACAAAATGAGACTTTTTATAAAGATGACTTAAAATTTTCACCTGTTTTCCAACATTTTTAATTGCCAATTGTTCTGGTGTCATAGTTTCTTCCTCTTCTAATGCCTGCAAAATAGAAAATATGAACTTTAAAGTTGATCCTTTGCCCTTGTAAGAAAATTCAGGAAGTCATACTGAAACCTGTTCATGAATGTTCAGTTGAAGAAGCTAAAAATTTATAGAAAGTAGTGTTTTCTCATTATATGTTTAAGTGTTCTTGATAATTTAAAACTTCCTGGTTAAGTATTTTATTTGTGGGGAAATCATTGCAGCCATGCTGATTCTTACATTAACAACTTTCAAGATAAGGTGTAACTTAAAAAAAAAAAAAAGATTTTTTTACTGCACTAACATTTGGCCTTTAGCATTACGATTGTGATGTTAAATTTGTTTGGAGAGGACTGGACTTAGGTAATGTAAAATGATTTCAACCAATTGTTACAACCAGATTAAAGTATTTCTCTTTAGCCTTATCAATAAAAGAAAACAATTTGTACTGTAATAACTGAGGACAAGCAATGAAAGGTACACTTGAAAACAATTTATATAGATACCAAATGAATAAATGAACTTGTATAAACAAAACAAGAACTTAACAGATACCAAGCATTCTATAATTTGCTTTTTCCTACAGATATTAATTTTAATTGTTCCTACTTTATTACACAGCTCCAAACTTTTTCACTGATATTTAGTTTCAATATTAAATGGCATCAGATGATGTTTTGGAGCATGTTTAATGATTAGAAGAAATTATCAGTCAATCAGTTATGTGCCATGCGTGATACATGCTTAGGTAATCATGTATCTTTCGATACAAGACTGACAAGGCAGATTTTTTCCTGCAGTAGGTTGCCATTTGTTTCTGTGGTAGACCAGTTGCCATCCAAGGCTATAGAACTTGGTCTGTCCTGCTATTTACCCATAGCTGGGGAGGAGAAGAGAATTCATACCTTTCCCAAGGGTATTATCACGTAAGTGAATGTAATGGATTTGAACTCAGCTCTCTGATTCGTCAATCTGAGCAGCTATTCATTACCCCACTGTGTTGAATATGAAGATGCCATGCTTCAATCCAACTTTGCAATCTATTGTTTGAAAAATTCAAAAATGACTATTTATATCTTCAATTTCTTTCAGCCTTTGATATTTTTTAAGCAACTATGATTCTTTTAATTTAAATGTGAATCTGTAAATATTCTTTCAATGTCTTTTTCTGTTAGTCTCAACATTTATTAAAAGAACTGGATGGTGAAAGGCAAAACTTTGAAGACTAACTTCTTGGCATCTGTCTATATTTTTGAGATGAGGTATTGGTATATGTGTTCTGACACATGGCACAGTGGATAAAGGTGTTAGATCCAGTGACAGGACTCAAAGAGTGTGAGTTCAATACCTGGTTAAGGTGGTGGAGAACTTGGGGAAGGAAATTACAGAAGATAACTGATAACTGTCATCCGGCACATGGAACTAGAAGAGTTTACCCCAGTGAGCGAAATAAATGGTTCAGTTCGACATTCCAACCACCTGAAGAAGGCCGGTGTGTACAACGGGCGAAACGTAAGAAATATGGTGGCAAAGATGAGGACAATAGTCCGAATAATGTAAATAGTGTAACTTCTTGGCCAGTAAATGCTGGAACTATAGTGACATTTCCATGAATATGAAAAGTCAGTTTCTTATTAATATGGTTGAATTTACTATAGTTAAACTTTATCAGTTTTAAACTGTCAAAGAGGTTTGCTGCCAGATTGGTCACCTGTCTGATGACCATCTTTAGGTACATAGTTTCGATTTTGTGATAGTGTTCCTCTGAATAAGTTCTTAGTAAGGTCTCATTTGATGGTTAATATTTTCACATTGTCCTCATCATAAACCTTACTTTGATTTTTACCCAGTGTTTTGGCTGAAACATTATCTAGTATAGAGTTGTCAATTGAGAAGGAGTGCTTTTTAAAGAGGTGCAAAATATGCACATGCTCTTGATCTCCTCTTTTTGATCATATTAATGGTAATAGCAATTTCCTTATAAGGAAACATTCTGCATTCATTGACAGAGCAGCTAGTGCTAATGTTGGTTGAAATTTATAAAAACAACCTTTAAGGAAAATAGGTTTCTCAAGTCCGGTAGCTGTTCTCTTTCTTTTTGATGGAGAATTCCCTCCTAACCTTTTGTTTGATGTAGTGTGGAACATCAATCTTTTGATTATATGGTTATTTTTTCATTGAGTTACATGGGCTATTGTTGAAAGTACTCTTTGTGATTCTGTAGTGCCCGTCCACTTGGTTCAATGAGGGGTGGCCCTTGCTAAAACCTCCAGGTTTCATTCGCTCAAAGTCATTTTTGAGTCATTGATCACTTGAAAGTCTTAATTTCATGAGGCTATTTAAGAACATGACTTGAGTTTTCAAGTTAATGTTTTGTAGTGATTTATGGTGTTGGGCAAAAGTGCACCCCATTCTATGTTCACTTATCTCCTATGTTAAATATGTTATAAGTGATCCATACACCAAAGTATTTGAAGTGGTTGGTATTTACTTAATCTACATCTTGAATTTTTATGATGAATTTAGGGTACATAGTACAACATAACAAGTACAAAATTTTTTATTGGAGAGGTATCCTGGAGTTGTTTAATGATATATATGCCATCATTACATCCTTTACCAGAAAGAAAACCAAACTTGGTTGTGAGGAGTTGACATAAAATGTTGAGAGGCTAAATTTCATACATTAATACTTCCACCATAATAGATCCAATTGAAATACCTCTGAATGTGTGTGGGTCTTGAGGGTTACTTTTTTGTGGATGCATTTCTGATTTTCAACTTCCTTTGTAAGACTGAGAAACTTGTTATTGAATTTGGGGAAAAGGTAAATTATTTTCAAAAGTTCAGCCTCAATGTTAAATGATGCTTTATTATTCCTCATTTTTTTAATAGCTTTCTTAATTTCCTCATTAGTAGGTTCATTATTGTTTATGGTTGGATGTATATCATATGTATCCTCATTCTGTGGGCATCTTTAGTGTGGTGTGATTAGGGTTGAAATGTGACTCAGTGTTTTTTTTTTTTTTCCATATATTAACACATTGTCTATGCTACTTGGCTTCATTAATTTTGTTTACAATTTTTTGGAGATGTTGGTTTCACAGAACATTAACTAGTTTTTTTTTGTTTTTTTTTTAAGATAAAACAAATGAATCTGACTGAAGCACTGAGTCACAAAGACAGAAAGAAATTGACTGACTGGCAACACCCTCATGACAGGTAGTAATAGAAATGTGGAGATCAAAACCATTATAAATTATTATTTTATCAAACTCTTAACCAAATAATCTGTGTCATTGACCTAAGCTATGTGTTGAAAAACCTGTAGAATAAAAAAAGTTTACAATGATAACATGTTTTTTCTGGTTTCAGCCATGGAGATCTGCTAAGATACATGTGATTCTTTTATGAAAGGAATGTTTTCACAGAAACATTCAAATTTTGGGTTCATGTCAAAGACAAAATATAAAATTATTCCACTCTGCAAGCATGTTGTTTCTTTCCTGGAAGAGTTGTATTTGAATCTGACACAAATTTCCATAGTAGCCACCACCAACATTAAAAAAAAAATGTAGTGTTTACTTTGAAGTAACAAAAAGCTTGGTAGACTATAATAAACATTTATCATCAATTAAAAATAACATAACTGAAACAAATTTTCAAGAGAATTTTTTTTTAATCTTACATCTGTTTTTTCACAATTGAGTAAAAAGACCTTTTTCTTTCAGCTGTGAAGGACTATGTACCAAATTAACATTTCCACCTACTGATATTAAATATTTAAAAAATATTGGCTTAATCAAGTATGTTCGATGATAACAATCATAATGCTATGTTCACAAACATGATGAAAGACAGTTAATTCATAAGAAGAAAAAAACACTATCAGTTATATTTATTTAAAAAAGATACTGGCAAGAATCTCCAAATTTAGCATCACTGTTGAAGAATAGGTAACTTTTGGGTTGAAGAATTATCTACTAAGCTATCAAGTATCCTGGCCCAAAACCTGTTAGTGACCCTCCATGGTGCTGTAGTATACACTTTGGAAAACTTCATACTAATCCATTTTTACAAGGATAAAAAATAAAAATAGATGAAAAAATAGGATACTTTAATAATTGTTTTAGAAATCAGTTTCAGTGGAAGTCATTGGGTGGCTCAGAAATTTTGTTTCATTCAGATAAAAAGAAAGTCAAATATTTAAAAAAAAATTTACATTAACTTTACTGAAAAACATCTTTGCTATATTTTTTCACCATTTTCTGCCATCTTTCAGGCAACTTAAATTAAATTTTTTGTACTACAGTGAAAGAATATAATCATTAAGAGAATTCTACAAACATCAGAATAAATGTTAATCTGAATGTGCAATATCTAGTGAATACAGTAGATTGAATCACCAAAGAAATGTGATTGACCTTTTCCCTCCTTGTAAAAGTGAAAGTATTCATTGTAATTTAAAAAAAAATACCCAAAAAACTGATGCCAAATTAAAACAGTATTATACATGTGGTTGACTTGCCTCACAGCAGAGAGTAAACCATGTGGGCCTAGATTACAAAAGAGAGTGTAAAACTATAATATAATTAGTACATGAGCTGCTATATTGGCAAAATGTGAGCAAGTGTAGGCAACTGGTACAGCTAATCTTACCTTTGCTAGTGCTATATTGGTTTGAGTGACTGCAGCTGGTACCAATTTGCAGACAGTTTCAAAATATACAGATTCATTATTTTATTTGTCTGAATACCAACTTTTGGTAAAGTATGTAATGGCTAATTTCCTTTGCCTTACAATCTTGTGCTGTTGTAATCTATCCACTTTTTCTAACCTGTCACAATTTATTTCAAAAGCAGAAACATTCTGTTATACTATAAGAATGAATTATATTGAAATATGCTCCAGTGGGACTATCAACTCTAATGATAAAAACATGTCATGCTTTATTTTCAAACAGAAGATTAATGAGGATAAATAGGTTTTCAGATAAAACGATTCTTTAAATATTAGTGAGAATTTAGTTTTCTATCTTCTGACTGAAAATGATAAGTTTTAAACACTTCCACATAAATAATTTATCTTTAAAAAAAATCCAAATTAAATGCATCACTCACCTTATGGTAGTTCTTAGCCAAGTCTAGCATTTCTTTAACAATTTCTTCATTAAGTTTACAGTGGTTACTATAATCTTGTAATGTGAGTCCATCAACCCAACTCTTTTTGTGCAAGTTGAGTAGCATCTAGAAGAGGAAAAAAAGGCATTAAATAAAAACAAATAACCATTAAAAGCCTTAAATTATTTTCTGAAGAAAAAACACAACACTTTACAGTGAAGAAAATGACAGATTTTGTAGACTTTCATTTCTGCTCAACATTAAATCAACTTACCTTCTGTTCTAATTCATTCTTGCGATAGTTGATGGCTATTGAATAATAATGTCTGTTCAGGCCATGGATAAGTGCCTGTAAAAGATAAGACACATTTATCAACAAAAGAAACACAGTAGCAATAGTCATTTACCCAATGTTTTTTTTCATTGCCATGTCCCTGCAAATGTGATCATGGCTCTCCACAGATTCTTTTTCTTTATTATCTGTGAACAGCCATGTCTTCTTAGGAAAGACAGTGGAGTGGTTTCTTATTGCCTGCTCCATGGTTTTAAGTTCATAGTAGTAGTCCTCCTCTGACTGAATGCCATCAAGGATTAGAGGGCCCAATTTGCCCCATTATTTAATGCACAGACGAGAAGAGATAGATTTATGCCTTTCCAACGGACATTATTGCAAAAGTGATCACAACTGACCAGGCTAGAATTTGAACACAGATTGCCAATTCTTCAGTGATAACGGTTACATAACCAACACACTCAATGATGACATCAAATAAAGGACAATGCTTTGGTAGATTGAAATGTCCAATTATGTCTCATGTATAGAAGCAAGAAATAGCAAAGATTTAATACTTAAAAAGAACAATTGTTGGTATATTAAGTACAAAAGGGATGGGGGTGGGGGGGTCACTAAAATGTTTTGAGATACAACACATTCATAGAAGTATCATATCAAAATATAGGGCTTCATTTAATGTGGGGCACACATGCACAAACCCATGACTACCTTAGGAATTCAGCAGGTCTGTCAATTATGATTAGAATATAGGAGGAGGTGCCGAAAACTCGGCCACCTGACCAACAAGGGATTCCAAAAGAAGTTGTTTGGTCAGATTTTGACAAGTAGATTGGGTTGTAAACTTTTCAACACCTCTTCTATAACACTGGTCAACAAAAAAAAAATTGAAATGGTGTCAAGACACCAAACATCTTTTTTTTTTCTTTTTTACCTAATTTGAGGGTGGTAAATCTGAAAATGACATTACTTTTTCTTGGTTAGTGAAGGGATAAATTTACGAATATCAAACAGAAGATTTTAGGGTTTCATTTTTTTTTGGTGGTGTCACCTTAAATCAGGTTTACTAAAGTGTATTACTGATAAAATTTATCAGTTAATTTGAATTTTGGCGATAAATTGGAAAAATTTGGTACTTCTATTTTGACTCAAAAACACTTTTTTCTTATAAAAATAGTTTATTTCAGGTGGCTGACATAAATTGCTCAGTCTACCTGAAAATTAATGGATTTCTACAACCTTTATTAACTAAATTTTGCAATCAACCAAGATCATAAATTGATCTTTTTTCCAAAAATGACTACAGCAAAATGGTAGCTAACCATGAAAAACTAAGGTCATTTTCAGAATCAGCACCATCAAATTAGCTAAAAAATATGTTTTGCTTCTTGGCACCAAAAATCGTGTTGACTAATGTAATGTCACTATTTTTTGTGGAGAGCACATGCTCGGAGCATAAATACTGAGAAGAGACTTCATGACACCTTTTTCATTGGTAACATTAAAAATTTATCAGTTTCACCAGACTTTAGTCACTATTACATACATCTTACTTTCATGCCATTTTCTATTCTTCCATTTTAGTCTCTTAAAGAGCCCAGTGTTACAAAATGCAATTTCCTTGAAGGAGAAATTACTTTGCCCAAATGGCAACTACTTTCTGATGCTATTTTTTTTTTCAATGCATGATACAATGTTATGCTCAACTCATATTTTTAATCAACAAATCTTTGTAATGATTATCAATATTTAAAAGACATATGTATCTCAAATGAGAGGACATTACAACTTATTTTTTCTCCTGATAAAGTGAAATGCAAAAGTTTTACTCATTGCAGTAACAAATGTATACTATAATCTATTGAAAGAAACTGTTCACATTGGGCCTTTTCTGAAAAGAATTTTAAATAATGAAGAACAAAGGTGCAAGTATAAAAACCCATTGCAATATGTGCCAGTTTGATGTGTAAAATATCTAAAGAACTTACCTGAATGGAAGGTTTATGAAGATGCCCAAGGTTAGAAGTTGTTTGCCTTGGCTCTTGACCAAGTACCATCATGTTGGGGTTAATCAAGCGAAAAGCATCAATGACAACCTGAGGGGAGAAATAGAAAATGAAGAGCATTTAATAAAATAAAGTTTATTCAAATGAAAAATAAATTTTAATCATATCAAGCAAATGATTTTTATTTTTGTCATAAAAATCAATACAAACATTTTCTCTTGCCATGAGTTACCATCAAATCATTATTAGATCCACAATAAAATTTCAGTTTGAAGAAAACTGATAAAATGATGAGTATTATATGAGTATAATACAGAAATGGAAACAAAGGTGTGTGTATACACACACACACACACACACACATACATAATACGTACATGGCAAAAAAAGAAGTTTTATTGTGCATACATTATGCTCTGCCAAATCTAGACATATTTCCACAAAGACAAACACTTAAAATACATAATAAAAATAACAAACCTTTCCTTTTACACTCTGAATAGGATCAACCACAACTGCAACAGCCCTCTCTGAAAGAGCCTCAAAACTCTGTTGTGTATTGATATCAACTCCAGATAACCAACAACCAAAACCAGGATGTGAATGGTACCAACCAACAACCATTTCTGGTCTGGAAATAAAATTATTACAAAATAAGACATTTATTTGAGAGAATATTGAAAAGTTCTCAGGTTCAATGCACTTCCTAAAATTTGACCAAAGATTTGAATTTATTCTTGGAATCTTTTATTGGTTGAGCTGAGGACTTTTCAGCACCCCTCCATAAATTGACATGGACAGCAAAGAAAAATACTATATCAAGTAGAAAATTTTTTTTTTAAAAAGCAAACCATCATTTATTCAATGAAACCAACAAGATTACCAAATCATCTGAAAATAAGCCATTTTCTCAGTTTTCCTTTCAAATATAATTCAGTGGATAGTGAATTGGTTGAGCCATTTTAACAGGGACATAACTGTCTGCCAATAAAACAATTCATTTGATAATAGTGTAGCAGAAAAACAATTTACACCAATCACAAATTAAAGCTAAATTTATACAATTATTAGAAAACAATCTCTAACCCATTTTCATCTAGTTAAGTCACACACACACACACACACTGCACTCTACTCAAAACAAATTTTAAAACAAAAACACATAACAGGTTGCTGACCATTACTGACACAACTCTTCCTTGCCACAGATGTTTACAACTATGTCCATGTTTCCCTTATATAGACTATAAGAGAAGCTGGAAAACAGGGAGACTTCACATACACACACTAACCATAGAGGCTACCTGGGAGCACAGCTGACTGCTCATCTGAACATTAGGCTGTGTTGACACCCTGTGAACACAGAAAGAGAATGGACTCCACTATCAACACCACAAACCCAAAGCAATAACCAACAGTTAGCCAGTTATGCATACTCCTTTTTCATGCTCTCATTTCACACCTCATACATTGTACATTCAAACGCTATACAACTTACCAGATACATTTTCATATCATGTAAATGAAAATAAATCTTTGGTCATTTCTCCAAACCAGTGTATAATTTGTTTCTTTACTCCAACCAACTTCCACCTTGGATCAACTGGTGACCACACAAACGAACACCACTGTAAAAATGGAAGATGTCTCATTATTGTCAGTTTCAGACATGTCTATGGAACAACACAAAGCAAGACTAAACATCATCCATTTACCTCCTTTTAACAGAAGAAACTCTCGGACTTGGTTTAACCAAGTACAAGCTTCATTTTCCAAAAGATAACTTCATGGCGAATGAAATTTGTTTATGTAGTAGTGGTCCTACCAGAGGATATAACTGCAGAGGTTAACAACATCATTGAGCTCATGCTGGCCACAAATCTGTATGACATTCTAAAAACAACCATGCTAAAAAGAATTGGAAAATCAGGTCAGGCCCAAGTATGGGGATTTTTTAGTGATAGATCGGAGACAGATTACCATCACAACTACTAAGACATGAAGAACCTTTTAGGTAACAACTCTATGGAGGAAAAACTACTATGACAATTGTGGTTAGATAAGCTACCCATAGACATAGTCAAAATTCTCACACCACTGACCGAAAAATCAGAGCTTAACATGTTAGCCGAAATGATGGATATCCACATCACACATTACAATGATGCCCAAAAAAACCAAAGGTGGACAGATTGGGAGAAACGATTAAAAAAAAACTGATGTTGAGTATTAAGCAAATCAGATAATCACCACTAGATAACCGGTACATGAAGCAACATGACGGTTATCACCAGATAAACTTAAAATCACCAAGGTGAAATTTCAATGGATGATGGATTTAAATATAATCTGTCCATCCAGTAGTCCTTAACGGCATTGCTGTTACACATAGTGCCTAAAAGAAACAGCCTAGACTGGGGACCCTGTGGAGACTAAAGAGCTCTGAATAGCATAACAATACCAGATAGGTATCCTATCCCACATCCACAGGATTTTATTTCTGCATTCCTACAGAAAACAGTATTCTCTAAAATATATCTGATCTGAGCTTACAACCAAATTCTGTGGCCGAAGAAGACATAAAAACGACAGCCATAACACTATTTGGACTTTTAGAATTTTTAAAAATACCTTTTGGTTTCAAAAATAGAGTATAAACATTTCAGTTTTTCGCAGACTAGATTGTGTGTACGCTTGCATACATGACGTAACTATAACTAGTACCAATGAAGCCGAACATGAGTCTCACATTGGATAAGTTTGTAATAATTTAGATTAAAAATCAATCTCAGCAAATGCATTTCTGGTGTCTCATCTTCAACTTTTCTAGGTCAAAGAATTACAGAATTATCTGGTGATAACCGTCATGTTGCTTCATGTACTGGTTATCTAGTGATTATCTGATGCACTGAATTTCAGTACATCACTCCAGAGACGAAACTGTCCATTGCAACAGATGCATCAGAAAATGTGATAGGTGCTGTATTGCAACAAAAATTAAACAAAAAAACAACACCTACATTATTTTTTTCAAGGAAATTGTTTCCTGCAAAACAAAGGCACGGCACTTTTGGCAGGGAACTACTAGCAATATATGTTATTGTCAAACATTACAAACACATATTAGAAGGAAGACATTTCACAATCTTCACAGATCACAAACCAGACAAATATTCACCCAGAGAAATCAGACATTTGGATTTTGTAGCTCAATTTTCAACTGATATAAGACACATCTCTGGGGAAAATAACATAATCTCAGATACTTTGGATACCACAGTAAATACTGTTATCACCCATGCACAAATGGAATAGTGAAGTGTTTCCACAGACAGCTTACAGCATCCCTTGCTGCACACTGTGTTGAAACAAGAATTTACCTTTTAATTCTCTTTGCATTAAGATCCACCATCAAAGAGGATTTGCAATACACAACAGTAGATTTGGTATACAGAACTCAATTGCTTTTGCCAAGACAGTTTTTTTCTGGACATGCCAGAAATTCAGCCGACAAGCCCTTTTTTGAAAAATTTTAAAGCAACAATAAGTGATCTATCTTTCACAGCACCCAGAAGGACCATGAAAGATACATGCCTAAAGATCTTTTCTCAAAGTATTTTGTTTTTGTGAGAGAAAACACTTCAACTGGTATATGACAGCCCATTCTGAGTGATCAATAAGGCAGAGAAATATTTCACCATTGAACGAAATGGGCATACAGACAACATATCAATCAACAAACTCAAACAAGCCCATGTCAATTTGCCAAAACAAACTTCAAAACCACAAAACTCTTACCACAGATCAACCCAAGGAAGATGTTACAGATTATACCAAACACACACAATCAGGCTGACGCATCCACTGGTCCAACAGATTGAAGTCATACAAGATATATATATGATAATCAACCTTTTGCATTTCAACCCCTCGGTTAATTTTAGCCCTTAACAGATATAACTGTAATGCTTTCCAAAGCATTATAATCACCTCCAAGCAGCAAGCTACTTACAAACTACACCAGTTTCAAACATAACTTACTACTTTCAAAACGATTTTGAAGGCACGATTTTAACAAACCTTTTTGGACAGTAAGTGCTCTAGAATTAACTCATTTGGCTAACTCTCTATCCAACACCACTTTCGATACTTTGTAACCAAATTTATTCATTTTTTTTTTCTTTCCCTGTACAATTTTTTGGTAACATTATTTCAAGAAAATTCTCAACACAACATTTTCTCTGGTAAGGGAGTATTTTTAGCAGCAGTATACAATTTACACATAGTTAGAGATAACAAATTAAAGCCAAATTTATACAATTATTAGAAAACATATATCTCTAACTACATGCCAATTTTCATCTAGCTAACTCACGCACATGCCACACCCTACTCAAAACAAATAAAAAAAAAAAAAATAAAAAAAAACACAAATATGCCAGAGTGCTGGCCATTATTGACATAACTCTCACTTGCCACAGATGCCTACAACTATGTCCATGCTTTTCCCTTATATAGGTTATAGGAGAAGCTGGACAGTAGAGAGAGAGACTTCACATACACATGCTAGCCATAAAGGCTACTCGAGAGCAGAGCTAACCATCAGTCTGTGAAAACTACCTCCTGTGAAGACAAAAAGAGAATAGACTCCACTATCAATGCCACAAGCCCAAAATGATAGCCAACAACCATTCAGCCAGGTTAAGCATACTCCTTTTACACACTCTGATTTCACACCTTGTACACTGTACATTCAAACGCTACACTATACAACTTACCAGAGACATTTTCATATCTTGTAAATGAAAATAAATCTTTCTCCAAACCAGTGTCTAATTTGTTTCTTTATTCCAAACAACTTCCACCTCAAATCAGTATCAAGTAAAAAGAAAAATGCTCTTACCTTCCTGTTTGCTTCAGCATGTCTAACATTTTGGCTTGAAATACTGGATCTACTGCTTCTACACTCACACCCTACAAAATAACAAGCAACAATAATGTTCACTTTAAAAGAAACCAATACAAACTTATGATGAAATATTCTGTTTATTTGCAAAGAAATAAAAGCTTAACCTTGTGACTTGAGTAAATAAATTTTATTGAACACTGATGTTCTGTACCATATACAAATGGTTTTATTGATATTCGAAAATTTCAAAGAATTCATTAACATTCTAAATACAAATGTTTGCAACTTACCGTTCCTGATTGTGGCATAGCAAATACATCAATAACTCTAACGGTGTAATCATCAACAAATTCTCCCAACATTAGACCCATAACTTCCATTGGAACACCAGCACGGCCATGTTTCAACATCTATCAAAAAAAAAATTTTATTCTCAAATCTTTGTAGTGAAACTGCAAATGTTATCAATTTATGAAAAACAGCAAATATAAGGTTAAATAATAATTCAGAACAATTCTGAATTGCCATTTGAAAAATTGACAGTGATTGCAAATTTAAACTTGAAATGATAATGGTGCAAATTTTATTGGTAAGATTGCTGTAAAAACTCATTTAAAAATCATTAAATTAAAAATAATCAAAGGGAGTCATAATTTAAAATCTCAGTCTAATAATCTAAGAATTATTTAATCTCTTGAACATAACTTACTTTGAGGAGGGCTAAAGAAGAGATGTAGACTTGTTCAGCAGTGTCTACAGTCGGAGCATCAGCTGATGGAGCACCCTAAAAGTAAAATAATAAAAAAATACATGATACACGTCATCATTATCATACATACTGCTATGTGAAAAACTAAATGAATTAATTTTTTAAGTAAAGTTTATATTCTCTAAAGAGCAAAATATGCACTTTGATATATATTTCTATTAAAGGAATTTTGTTCTTTAATAAAATAAAACCCAGAAAAATACTAGAATTGAATATTTTAATAATATAACTTGTAATTACAGGAAAATTTTTTTAAAAAAATCGACCTTTAGATATGTTTGCATTTCATTTACTTTTATGCATATTCAAGATGTTTACAAATTAAGTATACTTGCATGAATAATCTTTTGAGCAGTATGTGATAAATTTCATTTAGTATTTCATCATTTACAAAACAGGTCTTAGCACCAAAGATAAGTAATAAAACCATAATTCATGTGCATCCATAACAAACCTTACTTCAAATTGAAGAACAAAACCTATATGATACTAAAACCGTAATCTTGTATGCATGCATGTATTTTCCCTGAGATGCATCTTAAACAATACAATATCCTAACCAATTTAGGAGCATATTGTACCTTGAACCTGGCCAAATTTCATTAAAATTAGAAAAGGGGTTCTTGAGCTAGAGCTGTTTTTCTAGCATTTTTAATCAGAAATGCAGTATTTGTTTTGGATACATGTTCTTATATCAATCCACATAAATAAATAGAGGCATGCTGGTTTGTTACCATTATGCATTTTGAAATAAATGTGAGGAAGAAACAAGTATGTATAATAAAAAAATATAATTATTATTTTGAAACAATCACCTATGAAAACGAAACTAAGTGCACAAAAAGGAGGCATCTATACTTTCTTATTTCAATAAATATGAATCTCCCTAAACAGACAATTACTGTTTGTTTGAATGCCTTTCACCTTTGAAAATTATAATATGGTAAAAACTAAAATTGGTATAAATTTTCACCCCCGGGACTAT
The DNA here is from genome assembly GCA_903632075.3 of Acanthosepion pharaonis. Taxonomy (NCBI): domain Eukaryota; kingdom Metazoa; phylum Mollusca; class Cephalopoda; order Sepiida; family Sepiidae; genus Acanthosepion; species Acanthosepion pharaonis. The sequence continues at coordinate 1,391,221 of CAHIKZ030005563.1, read as the reverse complement.
TGTTACTTGAATGTAAAGGCATTTAGTGAGATATCAGTTTGCAATTCCACTCTAAAAAAAAAGTAAGGATTTTCCCCGCAAGGCAATGTTTGTATTAAAGAGAAGTTTCAAATTAAAGCTGGGGTATAGTCCTGGAACAATGATAGGCCTCTTTGGTTATTCTGGTATTGTTAATTTATTGTTCATTCTGAATCTGTTGTTTGTTAATTTAATTTCCATCTGAATTTCATTAAGAAAATAATGTAAAGCAGCAAATATTTTCATGAATTCTGAAAACTTTTCCATTTATTAATGCATTTGATCTAAGTAATAATAATTATTACAATAACTTGTTTTGCAAATACAAATTAAAACATATTTAATATGCATTGCATATTATACTTCAAGGTGAACATCTTTTATAAGTGTAAAAACTTGTTCAAGAGGTTAGGATTTTACTAGATGTGGTGGGACTGTATTTTTCTTTCTTAATCAGACTTAATCATGATCTATGCTAGGTATACTGAGGAAGTTATCAATGCCTAATATGTGTGCCAATTCTTTTAGTTTTCTTATCCTCCAGTATTGTTCACTTTCTATTGACTTCACTCCACAAGTATTAATAACCACACCTTCCCCTCTATGTGTAGTAGCTTATTACAATAAAGAATCAATTGTCTGTATTAATTCAATTACAAAGTAATTAGTTCTTGCTCAGAATCTTTGAATGTTTCCTCTTGGTTTTCAGAGTCATATTATTCTTTATTTTGTTGTAGCTACCATCTCCGACTTAGTACTTGAACTTGTCCATCAGCATGATTGTGTTGCTCTTATCTGCTTCAGGGATATCTCTTCCATACCAAATTCCACCACCTTTAGAGTTGTGGCAAGAGATTCAAAAGAGAGAACAAGGTTGTAAAATTTACTGTGTCATCGCAGCCATCTGTTATCAGGCTTGTTCTGTGTTTCATAAACTGGCTTGCTACGCAAACCAACCCACACACTGGGAAATATCCCTTGAGCTTCCTGCACAAAAAGAAAACACTTTGCTGCATGGTCATATTGGTTCACATCTCCCCACTTCCACTGCAGAGTGTCATTATGCTTTCAAAGTCCAGTACTTTGGTACCATTTCTTAAATATTCAGAGTTTTGCTGAATAGATCAAAGCATGACAAATACTCTTTGACATAGATCAGAGGAATAATATCCTCATTGTCAAAAAATACTGTCAATGTAGCTATTTTAATCAACTTCTTTTGGGATAGCATAGCATTAATGATAGATATTATTATCATCACTACTACATTGAGACCAAATCCTAATCCCACATGTTAGGTAGAATCTTCCCCCTTTAACCATCACTCTTTTGGAATGGTCACAGCACTTCATGGACATACAACAGCAGAGATACTTTCCTCAGATTTACCATGAACGTGTTTGAGCTCTGCTGACACCATTCTCTCAATTTGGCTGCACAAACATCTGCACCGGTTGTGAACAAGAGCTTAAGGGTAATGTTGTACTGAGGATGTTAGAACATTAATTTGGGATGCCTGGTGATGTTTCCTTTTTTGAGATGATACTAACTTTTTAATTAAAATTCTATGATATTTATTCTAAAAGTAACTAATTTCTTTAAAAAAAAAAACAACTTATTCCTCACTAATAGTGGTGGGCTTTTAATAAATGGAGCATGCACAAGCAAATGCACATATACTAAATGTTTCTGAATGAAGGAAAAATGAAGGTTGAAGGACTCAAATTTAGATATTTGCATTATTTATCTTTAAATGTGCAAAATATTAGGCTCTAATTATAACTAATTTTACTTTAATAAACAAAGTAAAAAAATTATCATTTTTGTCACATTTTGCTTAAAAAAACTTGAATGACCTTTAACATTTAGGTGTTGTCTTTTGCTTGTCATAAACAAAATTAACAGTGCAAGGAAAAATGATAAACAAAAAGAATTTAGCATTGACCTAAGACAGGTAAATGTAAATGTTTTGATAAAGACTTTTTTGATTGTGAATTGTTGAAATTCCCTAATATTCTTTATATAGAAAACAAATGCATAGAGCACAATTCTTAAAGTATGATAAAAGTGGCTCTGAGTATGAAAAGTAATTTATAAAGAATATTTCCATGTAATATTATTCAAGGTAATTAAGCCTAAATTTTGAAATAAAAACAAAGATGCAATTTTAAAACTTTATTTTAGCTTTTTTTATTTTCTAAATATTTTAGTAGTGTTTTTATTATACTACTAACAACTGTAAGTGATAAAGTAAAAAAAAAAAAGAGCCCTTGTTGTGAATGTATCAATGTGACTATTAACCTCCTCCTAGTTTATCACTCATCATGCATACCTTCATCTTATTATGCTGACTCACAGCAATAACCAACATTAAAGCTTTGGGAGGTTAAAGTTTCTCCTCAGGGAAAGGTAACAACTAGCCATTGTCTATCCACTTATAATCATCTCTGATTTGATTGGATACAGAGTACTTTGACAATCTTTTTTGTAGTTCTTCCAGTGTCCAATCTTTCAATCATTTTTATGTTGCAATCCATATATTCTGCTATCAATCAAATTCTGCACTGAAATCAGGCTTATCTATCTAAATCTCTACAATCACATTAATTCCAAACAGACTGAATTCCAACAGTTCTTCATACACCACCAGGACATCAACTTCAAGATACTCGCCATACTAAGCCCAATGGTTTCACCTCCACAACATGCATGAATCCTACCACTAATTATCATCAGATCCATGTTCTTTTTACTTACAATCAAGTGAGAGAATCCTGAATCAACCGAGCTTTCTATTAACTTGAACCTAAATCATTAGTAGCACTGTGTTCATATCTCACCTAGGGAAAAAACTGGTGCTGGCATCTTGTCCTCCAACTCATTTTCCGGATAATCTTGTGACACCAAAATCAGCGTACATTTCTATATGGTCCCCTCTCTTGGTCCTTAGTTATTCCTTCTTGACAACTCAGTCTTTTGCCATGTTTTTTGGCCCATTACACCTTTGGTATGTGAACTCTGCTTCTACAATGTTGTACGCTAGTTGTGAATCTGCTACAACTGATCCATTTCCTGCCAATACTGTCCTGAGCCAAGCCAACAGTTGATCAATGTTCATGGCATCCATGAAAGAGGAAGCTCAAAGTAGCTGCCTGATGTTGTCCAGTAATCCTTCATTGAACACTCATGCCCAGCCATGTTCAGGTATACTACAGAACAGAAATGACTTTCACAGCTCTGCTAAAGCATATACATCAATGAATTGAGCAATGAATTTTTTGTATGCCACTAAAGAGTCAATGGCAAAAGTTGCATATAGGGCACTTTTTATACCAGGGGTGGGCAATCATTTTTCATAGAGGACTGCATCATTACTGACCCTGTGTAAAAAGGGTCATATCACATAAATAGAATTTCACAGTGACAATATAAATAACAATCATATATGTGCATATTATTTTAAATTTATTTGCTTATTACATTTTTCAAAGAGACCATGCACTGATGTATTAGATGAATCTCTAATACTATTAATGAGATTTGTATATCTGAGAAAAAATATTTTACAATAAGAAATTCTTGATAATCTTTGAGACATTTATAACAAAGTGGAGAAATGACATACTATGTACACACAGGCACCTAGATCACTACATCAGTTTACACTGTACCGATGATTGAACATCAACACTAGCAAAGAGTGACAGATAGCAATCCAGGTACTTCTGTGATAGGACATAACATGATATGCTGATTTTGTAGGAAGTGAGTTTCCCCTGTACTGGGGTTTGCTATTAAATATATATGGTTTGCATCTTTATTGCCTTTATTCCTGTTTTTGTGATTGCTATTTTGTGTAAGATGTAAGCAAAAAAATCAAAAAATCTATCACAGTTTTTCCCCACTGCTTTATAGTGATTTTCCAAGCATAGCTTAGATGTGGCACAAGGCCGAAAGTATGGGGCACCCAGTGAGGATCAAACTCACTACTCAGTCATAATTGTTCTAGCCAGACAAGCTTGCTAACCATTACATCACCTCGAGGTGCCCACTCACTGCTTTATATAGTGAACTTCATTTCTCTTCTCCACTTAACTGTTGATGTGTCAAAAATGCACCCTTATCAGATGCAGTGGGAACACTAATTTGACCTTCTTCATTGTGCATACAATCTTTCTTGATCCATTCAATAATAATAGACCAGTTGGGATCTAAGCCATCAGTTTCAGGTCAGGTAAAAAAAAAAAAGCTTGTCTTCAGCCTAACTCACTAATCTTGCCAGAAATTTCATCTATCTCCTTCATTGGATAGATCCAGGCTTTTAGTTTTATTCTCTTGAAACATAGGTACCTCCATGAGATCGCTAAAAAAGAGCATGATAAAAAAGACACCAAACTTGATGAAAACAAAATTTTATCATTTAAATGTTTATGTTATTATTAAGAGGAAAAATCAAAATATTTTGGGGGTATTTTTTAATTGTTCCTAGCATGTCCGAAATTTTTGTTAAGAATCTTGTTTGGTTTTTTTTTGAGTCAGCAAAATTGACAGATAATCAATCATGGCAACCATTTTTTCCATTTTATAAAAAAAATGAAAATCTCAGTTTGCAATTCTTTTAAAAATCAATTATCATTTTTTCAAGACTTATTTTAAGAAAAAGCAGAAATTATAATGTTTATTTAAAATATTTTGAACCAAGCTTAACTTAGCTTCTGTGCCGAAAAGATGTAATTTGAAAATAAAACAAAGCAGGTCATAATCTTTCACGTCATTTGACAGGTGATGAATAACATATTGACGGATTACGTGAGAATAATTTGTTCTACGGAAGGAGAAAAGTGAAATTATTTAGTTTTAAGTGAACAAATTATTTACCTCGTTATTTTTAAAGAAAACTTTTAACGCTCTAATTTTTTTTTTTGGTACTTAGCTTTCACCTTTACATTTACAATGCTTTATGGAAAATATATTCTAAAGAAATTAAAATAAGACTGTTAAGAGTGAGATTAAATTTCATAAGAAAGATATCTAATTAATTTATAGGTACCTTTCTTATGAAATTTTATAAGTGTACTATAATTATATGTACATTTATTACATTTTACTGTGTTATTTTTATTTCCATTCATTTTATTATTAATTTTGACATTTCATTTATGGAAAAATGTCATAACTGAGATTAATATAAAAATAAGATCATATAAATATCATAAGATGATACTGATATTTGTAGATACCCTTCTCAGTTGAAACTGAAAAATCAAATTAATTTCACATGTGTTTCGCAAAAGTAAAGGCCTTAAGAGCGGAGAACAATGCTTAATTCAAACAACGCAACTTAAGTGTATTGTGGTTGGTCTTCTGTACTTTATAATTACAGCCCGATTATAAACACAAAATTACATTTCTTAATTACTGCGGGTCTTCTGATTTAGTCAAAACGATACAATTTGTAGTGACTACTCCGATTTACCACAAAATACTCAGTTATAATTGGATAGAAAGTAAGTACTGTTTTGCTACAGGACAATTTACCTATTGCAGTAACCATACAAAATTTTCTGCCATGACTTTGCCTAACTTGGTTTTGTAAAAAAATCAGTGATTGGTCAATTTTTATCCAATCGTGTATTTTAGATATTCCTTTTGATATTTTTGCTGCTTCTCTCTGGAGCCTACCCAAAAAAGTATTTAAACAGTTCGTACTCCAGAAATAAATTAGTGGAACAATAAATCAGCAGAACTCAGGAACGCACGTGTATCTACATTCTTCTACTCACACACACACACAGAACTATCATTACACTACACTGTTAACTGTCACAAACCAAGTTCTATTATCCTTTCTGTAAAAACTTTTCATTCTTGAATTCAAATCTTATTCACTGAACTCTGAACATTTCAACAAGAAAGTTCTTAAGTACATTATTCCTATCTTGCATCAGATATCAGTACAAGGGAAGCTACTTTTCTCTCCCTAAATATTAATACATAAGCACAATTGTTGTACTCGTTGATTTTCAATATATATTTTATTGTTGAATGCAATTTGATCTCTTGTTCTTTCCTTGTATTCTTTGCAAATTTAAATGTATGTGCTCTCACTAAAAACGCAGCCTCACTAACAACCTCATTAACGATTTTAAAACAAATCTGAGCAGCACACCACAAATTTACATACAACGTGCTAAAAAAGATCTAAAAAAGATAACTAACATTTTTCCATTCTTTCATCTATCGATTATTAAAAAAAATGACCATAAAAGTTTTTATACATGCTTCATAGCTTAAAATAAAATGTATAAAGCTGCTTTATCTTTTTGACAGCTGAGTTTTATGAAAACGTGTAAAACTTAGCTGTCAAATTTTCCACCATGAAAATTGGAGTAGTAAAAAAACATCTTTTTACCACTAAGGGATTCATGACAAGTCTTACTTTTTTGATCGAATTAAAAAAATATATTTAATCTTAAAAAATTATAAATAAATTTATTCTTGAACATATGCAAATTTAAATTTGTTTACAACTTTACATCTTAACTTTCTTTTTAGCTCATTTTTTCAATTGAAAATTCTTATAAGGATAAATTTTGTTTTTTGTTTGTACAATATAAAAAAGGATTTTTTACAATGTGTTGGAAGCTGGAAGACAAAATGCATCTATTAGAATTGAATGATTGTGAAATTAAATAGCGTGTTGAATGCAGTGTTATTTTTTGTCAATGCTTCACATGTGATACCAAATCAGTTGAATGTCCCTGTTAGTGAGTCACAATTGACTTTGTATTGTTTTTTCTAATAGCTAATTTTTCTAAGCTTTGTTTTCTTCTAATAAAAGTTAAGTAGAGCTCTAACCTGTCCAAGAGATGGAACACCGCCACCAAGTCGTAACAGCCTTTCCATTGTAATGAAGTATTTCTCTGCAAAAATAAAAAAAAAAATAATCAGCAGAAGTAATTATTTTTCAATATAATTGCTATTGCACAATACATGCATTTTGTTTTATAACTTTGGAAAGCAAATTTCTATTTGCAAAAAAGTGTTTAGTTTGTATGTATTTATTTACTAATGAATAAAATAAAAATAAAACAAAACTAATTCATCAGCACAATTAAACCGGAAACCTTTCTTTTTTAAACGAAACTACAATAGAAAAAATACAAGAAAATTATTTCGTTCAAACTCGGCTAATATTGAAAATTTCTTCAATCAATTGAAATAAACATTATTTTAGTTAGGATTTTCAGTGATTCTGATCTTTATTTGCAAATTCAAATTGTAAACATTGTATTAAAAACAATTTTGTAGTGACTGTTGTTTTGAGTATTTGTTTTGTTTGAACTTTCAAAACGCACAAATTATTTATCTATGAATGAATCTTTTAAAAAGGACAGACAAAAAAGAAATAACACGGAAACAAAAATCAATTTCTTAAGTAGGACTGTAGGAGAATCATTGAAGAAAACAATATAGCAGATGCTGGAAACAATTTGTTTAATATCAGTTCAAAAAGTAGGTGAAAAAACGCAATGCAAATTAACGAGATTTTACTTACACGCTATCAAACAATTCTTTTATCTATTCATTACTTTATTTTATTTTATTTTATTTTATTTTATTTCCAAAAGAATCAATCAGCAACCATACATTTAGCCACAATTCCACGCGCAGAATTATGGGACTTTTGGCATCCGGTGTTTCATTAAATTCGGTAACTTTCGGTTGTTTTCGTTAATGTGAGTATTGTGCGTGCAGTTACTAATGGTGTTGGTGTAAGTGCCATACTTAATTTCCGCGTTTACAGGTGTTCAAATCCAGTTAAAATTTTGTTTCGAATTTCGTGAAGGGTTCTTCACTTATTTTCCACAATTAACCAGTACGTTCAAAATTTTCTATGATCAAGAGATGGTAAGTAATTCTTATGAGTTACGTTTGGACGCGAGAAAGCAGTGTAGCCCCCCCCCATGTTTTTCTTCCTCACAACTTCATTTACTCATCAATTTAGACTAGAGCGTTAACAATAGTTCAGTGGTCAACAAAGTAGTCACGCAAATTAGTTCGCACTTCGCAGGTATATGGAAGTGATTTCTGGCCTTACTTGGCAACCACGCCTTATGCCAGACTGCGCAGCATTGTAAATAAGCTTATAATCCAGAAACAGGAAATTAAGCTAAAATTTATTTGGTGGTAACAACTCGAAATTAAAAAAAAAAAAAAACATCAAAAGAAAATATAACACAGTATTAGTAGTAATGAGTGTCACAGTAGCAAAGAAAAAAATGTCACTGTCATCTTTATTTTTTTCAGCTAATATTGGTATCATAAGAACTACAAAACAATTTTGAAAAATTTTATTTTGACATTTTTCGCCGATGAGCCAGCATAACAAAAAGTCTTTAGTACAAAATACATTAAGCGAGAATTTAATTTATAAAAAAAGTTCTTTAAACAAAAAAAAATATAATTGTCAACAAAACGAATCTGCGTGTGTATGTTTTTTTGTTTTTTTTTAAATATAAAAAATATAAGCTTATATGACAGTGAGAATCGAACTCCTTAAAAGCTTTTCAAAAGAGCTGTCTAATAATACCACGACGTTCTCCTAATTTAATTAAACTTACCTTAAAAACTTCTGAAAGTGTTGGACACCAAGTAAGAAGCGAATTCATCTTGGAGACCGATGGACTGTTTTTAAAATTTTCATCCATTGATTACTTTTTTTTTTTTTTTTGTAATATTGAAAAGAGAAATTTAAACAAAATTAGGAATTTCAAAAATTGAATTTTGATTTTATTTTAACGAACACGTTCACCACTTTGCAGAAACATTTGGCGCTATTATACTTACATCCTCCTGTTGCTTCCTGTAATTCAGCAATGAGTTGCCCCAGGTACGACAGCTAGATACAGTTCTGTTTGTTATTGTTAAAATTATAATATTTATATTAAAATATAAATCTCGAGAAACAAAATCAATGTTTGCAAAACCCTAACCAACGAGGGTGCGAAAGTATAATAGCGCCGCACATTTTTCATTATTAGCTGTTCCAGGAAATAGTTATTTTTTTTTTTTTTTTTTTTATATTGTCTTGTACACTAATTTTACGCCCACGTTTTACTTTTTAATTTTATGCATAAAAAAATATCTACTACTACGTAATTTTCATCGAATTCGGAAGCATGACACTCACGCTTACTTTTTTTTTGCCTAGCAACACCAGTTGTGGGTTCTAATCTCAGTTGACTTGAAACTAAATAAAAATGTTTAACCATTATTAAAACAATTGAAAAAAGTCTTATTGATTAGAAAATGATTATTAATGTAACGCTTTAAACTTTTTGCAAAATCTGTATTTTGGTAGTTTGAATACGAGATAAAAATTAATAGGAATGTATTTTTTTTTTCAATTCCATCTTTCCTTAGTTGTACACAACACGTGCAGCTAAAAGCGCTTACTGACTCTAAGCTACTATACGACTATTAGTCACTAATTAAGTTTTACTTGCGTTACTACTATTTTCTTGTACAAGGAAGGCTAATAATTTGTTTTTCCTTTTTCTTCCAGTTAAGTGAAACAAGTAGAAAGTTTTAATTAAAATTAGACAAAATGAAGCACCGACTGTTTGTTTTTTTTTATGGTTGAGTTTGTGACATCAGATTTTATTTCTTGTGAGTAAATAGCACCATAAAAACAGACATAACTCCGAAATATGAGGAAATAAGTTGATGGAATAGATACGGAAGACTACTGCTATTTTAACTGCAGTTCATCGTTAGAAAAGGTAAGATTTCTTTTCTTTCGAGTAGTTTTTGTTGATTTAATAAAATACAGTAAAATTTTGTATCTCATTTTTTAAGAGATGTGGAGAAAAGGAGAAACAGAGAAAACTTATTCTTGTGTTTAATTTGAAAAAGAATTGGTATTTTCGACCCGCAAGCAAAAGCAGCTGTGTAATTATCAAAAAATTGCAGTGTTTTAAAAATCTACTTATTTTAAATTTTTTTTCAAAGTTTAAGAACTTTGCCAGCTTTCCAATACTGCTCAGATGAAATTTAGCTTCATTAACGGCTAACAACAATAATAGAACTACCCAACCAAAACCAATACAACACCCACCTACTAAAAAGTATTTGAATATGACGATACTTGTATTATTATTTTTTTTAAATATTTTTTTTTCATTACCTACTTAGAAATCCCATTTGCAACTTTATTAACGTCATATTTTTAATTTATAACTGAAGTTTTTTTAGATGCTGTTAAAAATCCTTTTTTACTCGACCAAGTGGAAGAAAAAAATTGAAATGAAACCAAATCCAAAAAAAAAAAAATATTTTAATTAGTGTTTAAGTCCAACTTATTTGAAAAATAATTTTAAAATTCCTTGTTTTTTGTGATCACAGAAAACAAAATTAAAGCTTATATTTTTTGAAAAAATTATTTTGGAAACAGTTACTACCAGAAAAAAAAAATCCGCAATTTTGGATTTTTTTTTTTTTTCGCAATGCTACTGGTATCTTGACTGTGCTTTTACGACCCTAAATTATTTATTTAAAATGTGCTTTGTACCGGAAATTATATCGTTATAAATTTAATTAAGTCATCGTCGGACGTTCAAGTGCAGAAATTTCAAATTAGTAATTTGAAATTACTATACCTAAACGAGATACAGTTGTTTGTTATAATTATACACTGCTAAGTTTCGATAGTTTTTTTGCTTTCGAATTGGATGTTGTGTTGAATGGTGCACAAAACATCATTTAATTCTCAAAAATACTTAACTTGTGCCTGCTTCCCGATTAATCTTACGTAAGGGACGTCGATAGAAATGCACTGGATATAATTTTTTTTCTTTAAATTATCCGTTACGATTTTTTATTATTCGCTCGCGCATTTATCGCATTTCATTAAAAACTAAGACAATTGTGTGGGGAACTTCTTCAAAAGTATGTATGTAGCGAATTAAAAATACATCACCGTGCCGTGTATCTGTATTATCATCGATTTAAGTACAATTTTATAAGAGATGTATGTAGTGGGCGAGAAGTAATGTCGAACTAGGTAGTTTTAGCGCTTCAAACAATTTTTACATACCAAACATTGATTTACCTCCCCTACATTAGATGCAAGTTCATTAAACGAGACTAAATGATCCTTCTTTTGGAGATAATTCATCAATCAGATAAAAGGAAAATAGCGTTTGAAATGCATTTTCGTTTTTTTTTTTTTTTAATTTTCAACTATATTTCCATAAATAAGTGAAATTTAAATAATTTGTGGCTAATAAGTCTTAGTATTTGAAGAATCAAAAAAGTAAAAACGTCAAAGATTTTTAACAAGACTGAGAAATCCCAAGGAAGGACTTCGTGCGGTGTGTAAAAGAAACAGACTAAAAAAACTTTGAAAGTTTACTTTATCAAGTATCTTCAATTAAATCTGATAATTTAAAATTTATTCAATATCTTACTCATAAGAAACAAACCGACTTTAACTTAAATCTGTTTTTTCTAATTTTTTTTAAATTGTTTATTTTATAAAACAAACATTAATTTGGGGCAATGATGGCATCTCTCAATTTAAGGAAGTAATATGGCTAAGAGAGGATGGTAAAACAACAGCATGCCAGTATCAATATTTCGCTAAAAAAAAAAGAGCATATCCTGATGAAAAAAGGCCCCAACTTGATTAAACAGTTTGTCTGCTAAGAGGAAAAAAGACCAAAGTATTTTTTGAATATTTTTTAAAGTTTTTTAATCCTTTCTAGCACATCCGAAATTTAAAAAAAAAAAATTCTTTTTTAGTCATCAAAATTGACGTAAAATCAATCATATTAGCCATTATTGACAGTTTTGTAAACAAAATTGAAATTTTCTGTTTAAAAGTCTTGTAAAATTAAATACATTTTCAAAAGTTATTTTAAGAAAACTTAAAGTAATGTAATTTGAAACAAACATTACTTAATTAAATTTTTTAGTAGAAAAAATTTAGTTGGAAATAAGAGAATCATGTCTAAAAGTGGTGATTGGTTTTTGGAGTTGTGAATTGACGTTACATCAATGTATCCAACAACTAACGTTAGGGCAATTTATCAGATGGTAGGGAAGAAACGACACTGTTTTTAAGTGAACCAGCTGGCATTGCGATGTTCATTAAATCCAGAGTCCAATACAGGTGCTACCTATCTGCTGTCAAAATCTCCTGTAGTATTATAACTACTGTAAACTATATGATAGGTTATTTAAGTCTGGACAACATGCATATGTTAGTTAATATTTAACAGCCTCACCACGATGGATGTATGAGGTACAAGGCTGAGTTTAATATTCCCTTCAAAGCCACATAAATGAGTTCAGGGCCTGTCTACCTCCCCGGACAAAACTTTGTCCAAGTTCCCTCTCTGCTCAAGGCAGAGAGTTCAATAGTTACAAACAATCTGGTTGCCTGTTCCATAGAGTCAAGTGCATTTCTTCTAAATCACTTGGTTATATGAAGAAAGAGCAACAACAACCACAGGTCTTGCAAAATACTAAAAATCTTAAGGAAAAATAATCTGAGATTTACTATGAAAAATGGTGTAAAAATGGTCAGGAAGTGTATTACTGCTAGGTTTGTAATGCAGAACAAAATAGTCATTTGATCAATTCTAAAACTAGATTAAATTATATGGTGTGTAGGGAACACGATTAAAAGGTCAAGGTCGAAGCATACTATTCATTCCTGTTTGGGAGTGACCAATGGCAGTTGCAACAAACATACCCATTAAAAACTGTACATATTTTAATCCAAGTATGCCCCCCCCCTCCCAATAATTTAAAAAAAAAATCTGTTATTGCAAAAAAAACAAACTTTATCTTACTTCAAAATTACTTCGCTTTTGAATGCTGCATTTTTTATTTATTTTTTGCATGAAGATAGTGTTTCCAGTGGTATATTGGCCCGCAAACATATTGAATGATGGAAAACAACAAAAAACGATATGTTGAGTAAAAAATATATTGCCAAGTTTATTTTTGTTAAAGAAAAAAATACAAACAAAAATAATTGTACAGTGCACTAGGTAAGAAAAACAAAAATAATAAAATAATTCTGCAAGCTCCTGAATGTGAGAATTAGCGCTGTCCTGAGGACAGCGTTGATAGTCGTTGGAGAGCGTTGTTCTGAAAAGGATAGTTTATTGCATGTTGTTGGCAAGGATGGCTGGAGAAACCTGTTGGAGTTTGCAGCCTACTGGAGATGATGGTGGCTGGCTTGCTGGAACAACAACAGCTGCTGCTGATGGTTGTTGGCAGCTGCTGCTGGAACAGATATTGCATTTTGATCTGTTGAACTTTTTCTTTTTTTTTTTCTTTAGTGTTGACAGGATGGAAAAAAAATTTTAAGCTGCATAAAAAAGAATTTATCAGCAAAAATTCTAACAGTAATGGTATAGGCACCAAATAAGTTTTATCACCAATAAAAAATATAAATCTGAGAATCTAGAGAATTTCTCTGCAGAAGTGGCAGGTTTAAAAACTAATTTTTATGATAGAAACACATGGCAGTATTTTGATAATTTAATAATTCATTTTAATTAATGAACTTGGAATTAGTCTTTGCTGGGTGGCCTAGGTGACAGCCGCAGAAGAGAGACCAAGGAAGGAGGAGAAGAAGCTACCTGTGCCCATTGAAGAGTAGCAGGCACAGAAGAGACACCAAGTTGGTAGGAGGCTGCCCATGGAGTGGGTGATGCTAAGAAAAGGAAGGAGTTTTTGGGGCAGATTAAAACCTATAACAATCATCAAGAAAAGGGGCAGTCTTCCAAATTAGGAAGTAATTAATTCCCAGAACCCAGGCAATGGAGAAGGGTTTCTTTGGGACAGGTAGAGAAAATGCTAGACACCTACCCCCTCACCCCCACCACACACACGCACACCAATTTCAAGCAAGCATTAATAAATATGAATGGCTCAAGCGAGTTCGAGAAAGATCGTCCTGAGAGTTTGATCCAGCCACAGGGCACAAGATAATGCACATGACTCTCTGCCAAAACATGAACCCTCGACATCAGCCTTGAGCCACGTTTACCAAGTCAACTAAACTAACTTTACCACATCCACAAAACAAACCTTGCCAACTCCAAGTGTTATGTCTGATTTAGAAAGTGAGTTGGGTCAATAAACGCCTGCAAGCTAATACCTAGACCCCAACAAGAATTAACCAACTATTGTACATAGTACTTGGTATAAAAATAGTATATATATTTTGATATTTGAGTTATTTTTCTCCTGTTTTCTTGTGTGTCTTTGCTCTGCTTGGACCAGCTTGATACAAAGTTACCTATGAGTCAATCTTGGCCTCTCTACACTCAAACCAAATCACAATGTGGGATAAGGCAGGATTGAAGAGATCACTCCATTGATCAGTTGCAGTATTGGATGTCTTGGATGACCAGGGAGGGTACACTAAAATTGAGAAAAGTTTTGTTTCTAGCATTTTTGGTCAGTGTTATTCAAAGTTGGAGGTCAGATACAAAAAAAGAGGGGCAAAATATGGCAAAAATGATGTCAATTTCTTGTAGGGCACCCTAAATCCACTTCTTATAGGTCATTTTTGAAAAAGTGTGTCAAGTTAAATCTGTCTGTCAGTTATAACATTCATTTCAACAACATTCCAGTTACTTTCCTAGTAAAAAAAAAAAAAAAAAAAATGCAGAAAAAAGTAACTATGCAAAACTGATTATCTACAAATAAATGATGAAACCAGTGTGAATTTTAACTCCAAATGAACATAATTTGATAAATACTTGGAGTTAGTACAAATTCTGACCAGTTCTGAAATCCCGAGACTGCCTACTTTCAGACTAGATATAGCACATATTACTTGGGAGATGTTCCGGAAATGCTAAATGCTTCCTTGTGAACTCACTATATTCCATTAGTTCTTTTGTACTGCTCATTTGTATGTAAAAGAATGTATAATTCACATTTTTTTTCTTATATTGTTAAAGTAGAGAAATTTTTAAGAGAAATTCTAGATGATTGATTAGCTATTTTTTTAATAAAAAAAGCAAATAGAAAGCAACTATATGTGCATACATGAACTAGCATATATCTAGTTTTTAGTAGCTGAGGGTAAGAGCTTAATAACATCTCCAGAAACTCTTTCTCATGGCCATCTAGATTCTATTAAATTTCTATTAGGTGACTTCACTGAAGTTGGGTTTTACTCCTTGGCAGATGTCATAACTGTTGATTGCATTGAAAAGAATTGAATAAAAAACTTTTTAATTATTGAGTTTTATTAAATTCAAATTGCACATGGACATCGGAACATAATGAACTGCTCAGTTTGTACTTACAACCAACTTTCTATCCTCTTGAGCCATGCATAAGTATTTAAGTAGTGGTAGAGGAAGTCATTGCTATCAGAAATTTGAGATTTAATACTCAATAATGAACTAATTTGCAAAAAGTGTCAAAGGATAACAGTATGTAAAAGTAATGGTAGTGTTAAAACATATAATTACAAAGGAAAGAACTAACAAGGATTAAAGTTTTAACAGTGTGTATTGATCAATTTCAGAATATGTACATAGTTGTGAAGAGGTGGAAAAACAAAGATACCTATCCTACATATTGCATTCCTTGTTCCAATGTCTTTAATGAACACATACTGTTCTTGTTCTAATTCTGATATTTTCAGGAAAAAAATACTGTTTGAACTGGATGTTTAATTCAGATAAGTTTTTTATATAGGTCATTAGGCTGATTGATGTAGTTCACATTTGTTTGTACCTGGCTTCTTAGGCAGTGTTATAAAAATAGGTCTACTTAGGTCTTTTGGTATATCATCACTGTTATGATATAATACAGACATAATGAATATGTAACAGTGGTAATCACTACAATAGTCATTTTAATTCAGTAAGGTTAGGAAAACCTTTGGTGGCTCATTTAAAAAAAAACAATTTCCAAAGGAAAGGTACAGATAACTAATATGAACTTTTGTTCAGCAAGTTGATGATAATTTTATTTTAATAAGTCATTAAAAATTTTTTTTCAGCTATTTTTATTTATTTGTAACAAAAGTGAAATTAAGTCAATTTTTCTTTGTTTTAGAGCTCGCCTTAATTTCTTCTTCCATGCTAAGATAATGGATCGTCAGATATCCTGTCCAGAGCCTATCATAAAGAGTGAAACCCTCAAACCCGAAATTCATCCACAGATGTCTGTAGTAGAAGGAACAAAGGCTGACCGAATGCAAAAAATTGGCAAGTAAGTAAAGCTAACTAGTTAATTCAAACAGTATTTTTTCCTTCATTATGGAATCTAAATAGATTCCAACCTAGACATTGTAGATATCAAATTTGTATTGTTTAAAAAAAACATGTATGACAATTCCATCTCATTTTAATTGAAATAAGAATTTAGTATACTTTTTAATAATAATTAGTAGGTAACTAGTAATGTCAGTATTAATGCTGATGTAAAATAGTTTGACTACTTGGCACAATTAATTTTTCAAAGATTAAGTAATATAAGCAATTATTTCTGTTAGTAGCCATGGTCAAAAGCAAAATAAATAACAAAACTGTCCAACAAACAGAATTAATAAAGTTTGCAATAAAAAGAAAAAGGAACAGGGAAAAAAATGAAATAACAAGCAAACAATATATGCAAGGAAAATTAACAGTTAAGAAGGCAAAATTTCACAAACTGCGAATTGGCATCTACACACAAAAGCAAGGTCAGACAAGCAAATGTAGTGGTGTATCTGGATATGGCAGATTTAGACAGGTTATTTACCTTGCCTCCCCAGAAAGCACAAGGCCTTTTTTTATGTTGGGTGAATCTGAGCCTGTAGGCTTGGGCAAAAATTGCCTGTAGATCCTGCATACATATGGTTGGGCTTGTCTACTTCCCCAGATGTGACTCTGCCCTTCGGCATAACCTCGTCTGGTTTCCTCTCTGCCTTCAGGCAGAGAGAAAACCACCAGATGGTCCTGAGTGATGTACATGGGCACCCCATACAAGGTAATCCAGGTCTTCCAGGTGCCCATGTACTCAGTTTGAAGTTGTAGAGACTTGGTGGTAAGGAGGTTACCAGCCAACACCTTTGCAAACCTCCTCTGTTGCCAGCATGATGACCCAGATGGCATTAGAGATTCTCACCAACACTTTGGCTGCAATATTCAAGGCCTTGAGGGCCTTTTCCATTATCTCTCTGGTGATGGCAATAAACTTTCTTGATTTGATGTCCATCATCAACAAAGAAATGGTCCTTGTAGTGATGGCCTCCATCACTGAAGGTACAGCAATCAACTCATTGCCTGAGATGTAAAAAATTATAGTCATCCCTCAGACTGCTGTAATAATCGGGCTCATTCTACCACCTATGCCAATGTAGACACTTGGGTGGCCTTTTGCTGGGGAAACTCTGCCATTGTCATCATAAGTTAAAAAAAAAAAAACTGGAGTGTGGCAACACAAAAAAACAATACACATCAATAAGTATGACAAGCAAAACCACAATGACAAACATAAATAAAAATGGCACTCATGATAACATGGCTTCCAACAAACTTTAAAGTATTCCAAAAAAGGAAATCAAAACTCCCATGGTGGGGAATGATTCAACACTCTTGGGAATGACTGCAAAACACTTGCCCCTCCCCTTTTATAGACAGAAGTCCACAAATGCATGCCGGGATATTTTTCTTAGCCAATAAAATATGGTGACTTGCAGTTTGACAGGACTCAGTCCAGATCTGCTGTTTCAAGCAGTTTGGGTTGACTTGTCGAACTCCCTGCCTTCAGACAACAAATTTTTCCCCTTTTGGGTAAGCATCCTTTTTTTTCTTTCCTTGGGAAGGGTTGGGAGAGGGAGAAGAAGCCATAGCCCTAGAAGGGGAGGAAGGGAGATTCCTTGGTTTAACTTGTAAGGCATCTTTTTCACTTCTTGCTGGTGAAGTAGGTGCGGATTGTGTCTTGACAGCTACCAAGGCCTTCTCCACCCTATTCCAACCAGACTTCCTCTCCCTTTTGGTGTACTTCAGGTCCTCTTCTTCCTCTTTGTCCCTCCCCCTTTTCAGTAACTAGGAACGAGGTGGTGGCATTTCCTCCACCTCCATGTACAAGTCTAGTTGTAATAGGTTCACCTCCTCCTACTGGTGTTGCTGAAGCTCCTGCTGCTCCGGTTTTTGCTGCTGCTCCTTTGATCTCTGTTGCTGCTGCAGAGTTAAAGAAACTTGGCTTAGTTTTGCTCTGGGAGGATCCTGGTTCTGCTCCACTCTTTATATAGTGCTTCAAGTTAACTTTTCCCACAAACATTGCCGGCATTGTCACAGAAGGACAAATTATGTCCAGTTTAGGCACCAGGAGTCTGGGACAATCCACTTAGGTATTGACTCCCACAGATTTTCGCCCAGTCTGTGTTTAAGGAATCTGTTTTAAATGACCTCAAGCTAGCTAGCTAGCTTGAATGCGAGGGACTTGAGAGATCAGGGTAAGGCTGCTGCCAGCTTCGTGATTTGGCTGCAATTCAGGAGATACATTTTGTTTGCGATGTTGATGCTTGTGTTCTATCTTGTCTATTCAGCTTATGGGGACCAGCTGGCCAGAGGTGTTTCCTTGTTAGTAAAATGTTCTTTGTGTGTGAGGATGAACCTTGTCCATGTTGATGTGAAGGGGGCAGTTGATCGTAGCCAATATTGAAGTGAGCAGTGGTTTGTTTCAGGTCGTTGCAGCTTATGCACCCAACAACCAGATGGAGCGTGTCAACTTTTTCCATCAGTTGGGGCCATTCCTGGTTAATTCATCATGCTTAGTCTTAATGGGATACTAGAATGCCACCCTGGACCCAAAGATAGATAGTGGGTAGGGAGCTAGTAGGAGGTTATCAGGCAATTGTAGTTTGGTTGGTCTGATTGATGAGCTTAGGCTTATTTATATTATTTGGGCTTGTCAGCTTCTGGGTTGATTATCTTGGGTGGTAGATGTGGATGTGAGCTCTAAAGTGGCTGTCTCCCTGGATATCCAGTTATCTGGACAGAAGGTTAATTACAAGGGCCAATTTAGATTTGCTAGATTGTCCCATGTTCCACTGGTTAGACTATTCAAACCCTAAACTTGTCTGTACCCAGATGCTGTTAAGTGCTAGCTCTAGAATGGCTGAACATTGGAAGTTGAATTTGTTTTTACTGGACATTCGGGACTTCCGGAAACAACTGACTAGATTAGTGCAGTGGCAACTAGTGGGGGCGGTTATTTGGGAATAAGTGGTGGGAGAAGCTTAAGATTAGGTCTTTCACCACTGAATATAGTCAATGAGTCACTCTAGATAAGGCTAAGATGGTGAAGTTTCTAGAGGATAGTCTTTCCTGGGCTGAGGCTGGGAGGATTTCCTAGTAATAGCACTAGCTAGACAGAGCATGAGGCTAGCAAGGGTCAGATAATTAGACATAGGTTAAACAGGATGTCTAATGAAGCTGTGAATATAGGCACAGAATTGTGTAAGGAAGAGATCTGTTGAGGTTCTGGTTAATACATTTGCAAGTTCAATACCTTGGAGGGGCATACTCTGAGGTCAATCAAGGGCATGTGGGAGGCATTTCAGTGGCATTTTGAGAGCTGGTTTACCAACAAGCCTGATCTCAATGGCAATGAGTTTTGCAGATATTTGGCTGACTCTCATTTTGACAGTCGTGTTCAACAACTGGTTCTGGCAGTGGTCCATTCACAATCAGATCTCCAGGGGTGTGATCATACTGTTGAAAAAGGTAATAGTGTTGGGTGGGATTTAGATGATTATCAGGCCACAACTCTGCTAAACACAGAGTTAAAGATTTTGCCCAAGATCCTGATGGAGTGTTTGCTGCAAGCTTGTTGGGACCTGAGCAGACTTGCACTGTGAAGGGATGAACAATTCAAATCAACCTGCATCCTAGAGGGTGCAGAAGATGGCGATTAACCCACACAGATCAATTTGGATCAGTCCAAGGCATTCGACAGGATTGACCATCAGTACCTGGCTGCTGTCCTTCAGGCTGCCAGTTTTGAGCTCGACTTCTGAAAGTGGATCAATCGCCTGTATAACTCCCCCAGTGCTGTGGTACAGGTGAATGGAAAGCAGTTGAGCGCTTTTGCACTGTCTTGGTCGGTTATTCAAGGTTGTCTACTGTTACTTTAAACTTTGGTGTTGGAGCCCCTCCTTTGCCAACTAAGGGACAGGGCATGCAGTCTGGTCCTATGTGGAATTGCTGTCCCTGGTGGAGATTGAGCCAGGGTTTCTGCATATGTCAATTACGTATCTGTTTTCATGTTGTGCCATAACAACTTTGTGGTGGTACAGAAGGCGCTTGAGTAGTACGAAATTAGCTACAATAAGTCATCCAGTTTGTGGTTAGGAGTCTGTGAGGGGGTTGTGCTTTCAGGACCTTTTTAATTGGACAGACTGACCCATCCACATTCTTGGAGTGTGATTTGTACTTGGTCTCCAGCTGAAGAAGAATTGGTCTGAGGTACAGTCAAAGGTTGGAGCAGCGGTCCAGACTTGGCTTTGACAGCAGTTGTACATAAAGGGTTGAGGTGTGTGCCATTTACATCTTTCCTATTATCCTTTATTGATTAACTGTACTTCCTCTCTGGGAATGGATCAAGATTGGTTTTCCTACACTGTGCATTGACAGAGGACTTGATTTAGGATGGGAGTGTTTTACCATCACTCTCACTGTTTCAGAGGCTGAGCACCATCACAAGACATTGAAATTTGTCGGGTGGCCTTGAGGGCCATTTCTTGGTCCAGTGACATTTCATGGCCTTGTAGGCTATTGTATCATGATCTAGTGGAGGGGGTTGCAATGGACCATGTTTGTGGCTGGCTCACATTGTCAGCATTAGAGTTGTGCTCTTTCTGATCTTGGGCAACCCTAAGTTTTCATTTCCCTGGCAATTGATTCTGAACATGCTACCTCTCAATGACATAGCTTATAGATGTGGCGGGTGGATTTGCCTGACTGTCATTGGTGTGAACTTGGCTTAGAAGAAACAGCTTCGCATGCCTTCTACCATTGTCCTCATGTGTGCTCTTACTTGGGACTATGTCAGCAAGGCTTGTATCGCTCCCGATCAGCTTGTGTGTCAATCTCACATATGCACCTGACAATGTCACTCCTGTTTTCCATGGTGAAATGGATGATACTAGTCATGGCAAGAATTGTGGTGAATTTGGAAAACTTGCGATATGAACATTATTCTTGTCAGGATCTGGTTGGATTCTTTGGGCATCAGCTGGCCCGTTCCCTGCACTCTCTTTTGTTATGATCCATGTCAAGATTCCCAACCTCCCCTGTTTGTTTTTGTCCCCTTTTTATCTTGGTTAGGTCAGTGTTAGATTTTCCCACTCAATTTATTTTTCCTTCTTACTCCATTAGTGAGTGTGCTTCTTGATTCTGTCAAATTGCAGAATACATCAGCCACTCTTATTATTTTGAGGGGTGGACAGGTCCTACTAACATCTGTTTTGTTTTTCTTGCATTCTTTTTGTTTTGTTTTTGGGTTCATTTCCCCACCCCATCATTTTCATTATTATGTAAATTTTTATATATTTTTATAAGAAAAAAGGAAAAAAAAGAGACCTTTTGAACTGTACAAATTTTTACATCATGGGGATTTTGTAGGTTCCCAGTGAATATATGGTATTGTGGTGTATGTAGGATTGAGAGATGATGGATAAGTTCTTGTGGTGATTGGGTATATTGTAAAGACTGAATGATTGTGATTAACTAGGACTAAGATAGTGAAGACCAGTCTTTTCCCACTTTCCCCTTTCAGCCTTGTGCCACAATTTTTGTATTTTTTACAAAAATAAATATACATTTCCAAGAGTCTGTGGTCATTCTCAAGAATGTGCATTCCCACTTGCATTCCATTCCATATAAATTGTTTCTTCCTTTTTTGGAAGTAGTAGTGGATATATTGGCTATCTGCAAGTGATTGATCTTTTGTCTTTGTCCTTCAGTGTTCTGTGTCACCTTTGTTTGTTATTGTTATAACTCTCCCTTTTGCTTTTGGAAATTGTTACGATTTGTGGTAGCAGGGAACTCCTCCAGCATGGTGAAATCTACTCACACTCCCAATTCACCTGTAGCTGGCCTATTGGCATGGGCAGTGAAAGGGCCAAGATATTATGACAAAATGAAAGACCTATAAAGAGTTGATTACGGAAAATGAACTGCTACTTTTGCCCTTTTGGAAGTGGTCAAAACAAGAACCATCTCCCTGCTGACCACTGACGTGAAGTCAAGGAAACTCATTAGTGTTAGCAGGGAAGGAATGGAAGAGCCTTAATATTGGTGCAAAGGTTTTGGCCAGGAGGAGTAAATCTTTGTCCAGAAGCATCCTCACCATGAAGGTCTTGGCATTTGGAGAATCATTACAGTATTTTCACTGTTATGCACATGAATTATCTTTTCATTTTCTTTGAAACTTCACAATGCTACTTTGAATTCACTAAACATTAGTACCTTGTCTTTTTGAGTAATAACAGTTGTAAATGGCTTGAAATTGGATGGGAAGTTTTTTAGGACCATGGCGATTGTACTATTGCCAATTATTTCCCTGGAAGCAAATTGTAATGAATCAATGGGTTGTAAATCTGATTTTCTAGGTCTAAGATTGTTGGTGTTGACCAGCCTTACCCCACCTTCCTCTCGTCCTTGTGCCACAATTGTGTAATAAATAATCATTCCCTGAGAGTGAAATCAACAGTTTCTCAAGATTAACAAAATCTTTTGTTTTTGTAAATATCACATAAATTTTTTTGTGTGCAGTGTGACACTATTTAGCTATGGTAATTGGCTAACTAAT
Source organism: Acanthosepion pharaonis (assembly GCA_903632075.3). Taxonomy (NCBI): domain Eukaryota; kingdom Metazoa; phylum Mollusca; class Cephalopoda; order Sepiida; family Sepiidae; genus Acanthosepion; species Acanthosepion pharaonis. The sequence goes on along the minus strand of CAHIKZ030005563.1, from coordinate 1,368,355 downwards.
TAAGCATAGAAATTAAAAAACGAGAAATACATAAGACGAGAAAGAGCTATATCGAAAGACAGACTGAGCGACATTTAAAAATAAAAAGAATGGGAAAAGATTTTATTTCATTTACAAAGAAAGATACTTTTTTTGCAGAAGACAGAAAATCCGTAAGAGAAAGCCAGATTTCAGATTCTGTCAGAATTAATTAATGTCATGATCAGATAGTGACGCACCAAGGGAAACAGAATTCGGGGAGGAATGATAAAGCTGACCACACATGGCAGCCATAAAAAAATTTTGGCTTTGGTCAACTGCATACAGGCAGAAGAAATCAATATTGGTTATCTATCAGAGATACCATTAATATTTTACATTCTTGGATTCCAACGAAGAAAGCCAGCTGTTATGTATACAGATCTTGATATGATCATTGTTATTGCTTATTCAAACTGTTGATGACAGACTTAATGTCGCCGAAGGTAGGCATCTGGTGACATGAAAATTTTTAGACAAGAAAAATAAAGAATTTGATTTTCAGGTGGAACACGACCACCCAGTTTGAAAGTTGACTAGCAGTCATTAATGAGTCGGTAGAGATTCTGCTACGTGGATTTTGGGTGGTTCAGGATAAGATAAAAATTTAATTATGGCCACGTGGGATTCATAAGAATTCTGGCCGATAAAAAAGAAAGAAAGAAAAGAAAAGAGAATCTTTTTTTTCTGGACAATAATTTTAAGAAGGCCAGGTCTAGCCACACCCACACTGCCAAGCGATCATTGGCCAAGTGGTGGTGTGAGTAATAGATGAACGTGAATGTATGAGAAAGGCGGGGAAGTTGTTGACACCCACTAAAGAGGATTGGTAGGAGATACCAATATGAGAAAGGAAGAGTCTAGGAGGATAATTCTCCTCCGACCTCTCCTCACAGATGAGGGAGGAAACCCCCAAAATGGAAAGTGATTAGCTTCCAAAAATGGGAAGTAATAAATTTTCCTGTCCTGAGGACAAAGAGAATTTTTGTTGGGAATTAAGAATTGTCAAAGAACCCAAACCACGACAGGCCCCAACCTAGAGTTGGTCGTTGTCCATATAAACAAACGTCTCAAGGCAGCTAGTCAGTGTTTTTTTGTCAGAGTTGGGTTGGAGATCGGGACGCAGATACAGATCGACAGAGAGCTGTTGGGCTCGGAGAATAGTGCCTCGCAGGAGCTGACCAAGATTCCACGCCTTTCGACTTAGTCTTCCGACCAAAAGCAAGTTTTTATTGATGAATGACTTAAGATACCATAACTCACTTAAGAAATGCAAAAAGTGTCACGAATCCATAGAAACGGGCTGGGAGAGAAACACACTCCTGTAATCAACAGATAGATAAAGATAATTGTTATTTCTCAGCATATTTGAACCTCGTGAGTTTGTTTTGTTATTTTTCTTTTACTTACACTTGTGCGGTATCACCTTTACCCCGGATTCAGCTTGCACTACAGCCCGACGCCTGACTGATTTCGTCTACCTAAGATCAAAGTCACAACGTGGGTAGGTTAGCCTTGAGGTCAAAGCAGTTACTTCGGTGACCAAGTGTTGGAGGCGAGCTGAGAACGACAAAGCTGGTATCGAACTGGAAACGACCAGGACACAGGCTGGTGGTAGTGACAAGGAATCAACCACAAATTGCTGGTGGAAGAAACCTTACGTCTTCATGCCGCAACTGGCCAACGGCACAGTGTCATATATTGATGTCGCGACCAGTGGACGTCCCATATTGGCGCTAGCGCTGTGACCGTGACCATCGGTGCGTGTCACAGCAGTAACCTCTGATTTGTAAAAATTTAAAAAAAAAAATCATATTTGCAATAACACTAGTATGTGAAGAAAAAAGTTATTTCTGTTAACTCTCAAATATTTTCTTTGAATGCAAATTAGAAATTCTAAATATGACAGTTTTCCTTTGTCAAAATTAATTAACTTGAAGTCAATTTCCTCAAATTTTCAACAAAACTTTGTTATAAGTTATATATTTAAAAAGTAGTTACAATAGACTCAGTATTTTACCTTTTTATGTTTTAATCATGAGATGACATTTCTTAGAAAGATAGCTAAATATTTTCAGTGGACTAATATTACCAGCTTAGATTTTGAGGTACTGAAGCATGAATAGTATTTTTTTTTTTTTTTTCTGAGTCATATCTTTTTATATTTAGATATAAGTTTTAGCAGAGAAAATCAGTTAGTGCTTGATTTCACATACTTCATAACTGACTGAATTTATTGTGTTGAACTGACATTAATATTTCTAAACTAGTCATTGTAATTTGCATTTAAATAAACACAAAACTATATTTTCTGTTTGAATTTCTAGGAGTTATCATTATTTATGCTATTTACATGTGAACTATTGTCCTCATGTTTATCACAACATTTTGGTCATTATGCCCTCTGGCCTTCATCAGGTGTATGTCAATCCAGGTAAATTACAGGGAATGCCAAACCAAAACCTTTATTTAATCTACAGAGGTAGATTGTTCTTGTTCCACTACTATCTCATCTAGTTCTTATTTTTAGAACAATTCTGTGGAGAATTCGGAGCCTTAAACTGAACCTGCCTGCTGATGAGTGCTACTGTGCTTGTCATGTTTGGTTGCACTCACTGAAGCTTTTCTCTTCCGTTACAACTGCTGCTGCTACTGTCAAAGACTTTCTGTCATTTGTCTATCTTTATTAGCATCTCTCATCTGGTATTTCTTTTAGGTATATTAAGGGCCTCCTAGCCTAGCATATGTGCTGATTTTTTTTTTCAGATGTCTAACTCATCAGTGTTCTTGTCCAATATTTTTACTTCATTCCATGACTACCCTTTTCCATCTATACATAATCAGATATACACAATTTTATTGTCTCCCTTTTTTTTTTTATGTTCTTTCAGCGCCACTTGTTTCACCTTTATTGTTCTTTGCCACAACTGCAAGGAATGGAGTAAACAGTTCTTGGTGATGATCTCCTCCACGTTAGACTTTGTGCTGCAGAAATTTCTCTGTAAAGTAGAGCTGTTCCTGAATATTATCCTGATGTTGTATGGGCTGAAAATCTTCTGAATCTTTTCTGATAAGCCATTGACACATAGACTATGAGGACCCCCTTAGTAGGCTTAGCATAGAAATGAATATAATATGAAGACCTGCTAATAAAGAAAGAAAAATGACAGTAAGTTTTCAACAGTAGTGGCTGTAGCAAAAGAGAAAAGCTTCAATGAGTGCAGTCAAGCATGACAAACAGCACTTACCAGCAAGCAGGTTAATTTTAAGGCTCCACATTCTCCACGGAGAATTGTCCCACTGGGCAATAGCCTAGTGGATTAAAGTGTTGGTTCATGAATTTGGTGACATAGTAATTGTGAGTTTAACCCCTGGGTTAGACTCTGTTTCCGCATAGCGAGTAATAACTGAGCAGTACTAAAATTAAGAACTAGACATGGTCAGTGGAATGAGAACAATTCACTTCCATAGATTAAAGGTTACAGTTTGGAATTCCCTATAGGTTACACGGATTGATTGATATACACCTGATGAAAGCTGGAGAGCACAACTGCCAAAACATGATAACAATAACAAAGATTAGGACAATAGTCCACATGTAAATAGTATAAATAAGCTACATTTTGGTTGGTTTAAATTCCTTCATTTAACTTACAGCATTTGATTTATTTTGAAATTTATGTACATTTCTCAAATCAGTATGAAGTAGTAATCTGAGTATTAGCTAGCATTGATGTCATTAAATTATTAGCTTTTGAAAATTAGTGAGGGTTAACAAAAAACAAATGAAATTAGATAAGATATATAAATGGATTTAAAATAAAAGTAAAGCTATAATTTCCAAGAATGTGTTAAAAAGAAAATTAAAATGCTCCGGACACATACTATGATGTGAAAGATAAAACACAAAATGAATTTCCATTTTAGCTATACATTGTGTTGACATTTGTTTCAGCAGATTTCTATAATAAAAATCCTAAAAAGCACTGTAGGTGAGTAATTTTTTATGGGCAGTTGCAAAAAGCAATATTTCTTTTTTGTAATAATAAATTGTAATTTGTGGATCTGTTTTTATATCTTCATAGTATTCAACTGAATAAACTGTATTCTTAGTATATTTAACACCTGAATTAGTGTAGAATAACTGTGTCTTCATTGTTGTAAAGTTATTATTTACAACATTTTTCTTTTGTTGCTAAGAATTATTATATTTATTATGAATCTTTGCATTTTGCATTGTTTTGCTCCCAGTATCATGTTGAGTCTACAGTAGTGACCTCCACTAATTTGTGATACCTAAGGTTTAAAATGAATTTTAAAAACTGAAAAAGCTTTCTCTGAAAGCTGAAGGATTAAATTTAGTATTTCCAGTAAGCAAAATACTCTGGTGTATTTCAAATAGAAATTATATTGATTGGAATTGATTTTCACTTTTTTTTTTTTCAGTTGTCTTTCATCTCAATGTAATTCATTTTATTAAAAAATCTTCCAAAAATAAAATACACTTTTCTGAAACTTTGAGGAACATTACCTGATTTAAAGTATATCTGATTTGAAATGAATATTATTTACTTTAAGTTTAAAATAATGCAGAAATGCTTTTTTAAAACACAGTAGCTATGTTTGTGTTTGAGTGATGGAAAGGTGATGTCAGCTTTATTGATGTTCTACAGAGTCTTTATATGTAAAGCATAACAAGAAAATGATGTGAGAGCCTTTTTTTTCTTTTTTTTTTTTTTTTAAATATAATTTTTAAGTACTCAGTAATCTTAAAAATGTTTGAAAATATTCTCCATAATCTAATTTTAGGGATGTTGACATTAAATTTACTATAGTCATCACTCTTGTTTTCTGATAATGTCATGTACTTACACAAATAGGCATGCTTATGCACATAAAAAAGAATTAAAAAAAAAAAAATTGTATTAAGCTTTTCAATTTTTGATTAGTAAATATAGTTTTGGATTAATAACAACATCACCTAACACAAAGTAATGCAGAATTTTAAGATTTGAAGCTTTATAAATTATTATAAAAAAAAATTATTTTTAAAAATAAACAATTTTTGCAAAAATTCATTATTCATTGAAATAAAATTTTTTCTTAAGACAGTAATTTCCTTCATAAATCTTATTTATAAAAGTAATTAAAAGCTTTTCTAATGAAATAATGCCATAGTTTTATTGCATTTTTTATTTTATGATTTGATTTAGATTTTCAGGAAATGAGTAACTGTTTGGAAATAAAATTTGATGGTTTACATTCTCCAAGGAGTCCTGTTTTTTAACTAATAAAACAAATTTTTCAATTAAAATTTAATTTCTTGAAATCAAATATGGGGAGGGGGCAACATGTGTTAAAAAAATAAAATAAAATTATTTTTACCAAGAATTTCTTTAAAAAAAAATTCATGCCTTTCTGAATAAGTCCTGAAAGTTTCATTAAAATCCGACAATTATTTGATTTTTGCAAGAACTTCCAAATCAATGTGTTTTTTACTGCAAAAAAGGTGCTAAAACACCCACATTAATCTTTGGTCGACTGCTGATGCAAAAAAAAATGTTTTTTAATCAAAATTTTGAATGTACTAAAAAAAAAAAAAAAGATTTAAAAATTTAACATTTTAATATTTACTACTTGTTCTTGGATATATATCGTTCATAAAAACTTTAATAAAAATAGTTTAAATTATTACAGTAATATTATTTTTCCCTTTTCAGTCCCCCCCTCTCAAATTGTTAAACCAGACCCCCCCCCATTTGGGATGTGCTTCAGTTGCACCCAAATGTTGTTAGTAATATTGATTTTTGGGTGTGCTGACTTTAAAATTAAATGAACAGCAAAAATTCCCAGTAATGAAAGATCCAGTCAAAGATGGGTTATACTGCTAGTGAAATAATACTTTGAATACTTTGGACTTTCCTCTTAATAATAAACATTTTGTTTTTATCAAGTTTGGTGCCTTTTTTCATCATTCTATGCTGTTTTTTTGGTGAATTAGTGGAAGTACCTAGTTTACAGTCATATTACTTTCTAGAGATTAGTAGTTATTATATATAGTGTTCTCATTGTCACAATATTCAATCATTGCACATTCTACCCTGGGATGTTCTCTTTTAATGCTTAAGGAAAAATTGTTCTGATTCTGCTGTTTTGTATAAATTAATTTTTCCTTGTGATGCAACTTTTACCTTTTTTCTAGTGAACCAGTGCATGTGATTTTCACTGTCTGAAATTTGAACTAGATATATTTAATTTTTTTTTTATCTGTGAGGCTATTGTCCCTTTATGAGCCTAAAACAGACTGTTTGAGGTAGTTCTGGCTATGCAAATTATCAACAGCACTGGATTGGATAAAAGACAAACAAATTGTTCTGACAGCAGTTGATTATATGAAGAAAGAGGAAATATATGAACAACTGGAGAATGCCCTGAGAAAATTCTTTGGGAACCATATAGACAGAGATCAGCTATTAAAGAAGAACCTCTGTACACAGCAAATTCAGAGGAAACATGTTTCTGGAAGTAAAAATAATAACTGAGGAACAAGATTCAAAGGATACAGTCATGGTGATGTATGGTCAGGATATGGTGGGAGATGAATGTCTAAACTGGATGAAGCACAATTTAGGAGTACAAGTTTTCAAAGAGCTAGAAGATCAGGAAGAGGAGCAAATTGGGGAAGAGTAAGTACAGCTTACATTTATAAAAATCTGTGTGATGAAGCCAGTAATTACCTTAAATGCTTGATGTGGGAATCAATTATGCATTTCAAAAATACTGTGAACATAGAAAAAGTAATCAAGAAGTGCTTTTGAAACATCAAAAATGCAGGAAAATGCTGAAGTTAGTGAAGCTTATAAAGTAGATGCTTACTCTCATGAGGTTAAGCAGGCCCTCATGAGTGAAACATTCAATGCTGCTGTTCTGGATAGTGCTTGCAGTAAAAAAAAAAAAAAAGTTACTGCGTGTGACTGGATTGGCAAATGAAAGAAAAGAAGTTAAATTTCTACCAGGTGGAATTTCTTGTTTGATAAGCTTTTCAATGGCAAGAACTTCTAGCAGCCTGCTAGAATCTGCTCCTCTCTTTGTCAATACATCTGCAAGTTGAAAATTGGTGTGGACCCATTTTATAAATGCTCTCTCTCCCTGATTGAACATTCTTCAGATCTCAGCAAGATTAATTCACAGTCATTTTCATGGACTTGCTTTGTGGAATTAATATTTTGCTGTAAAGATCTATTGTCTGTGTATACAGTAATAGGTATTTTATTTGTGGTATAGCTGTTACAGTATATTTCAGTTAGGGGACTGCCAAGATAGATGGCTTCATCAACTATATCATACATTAAAAGTCTTTTAGATGCTAAAGTGCTGAACACTTTGCATTTCATTTTGTTGAATGTCCAAGATAGTGGACAACTTCTCTGCTCTTTACCAGTTAGAATTATTACATGTCCCTGATCACTTGAGATCCCATCTGGAAGATTACCCCATGATGCATTACAGAAGACATTGATTTTTCATTCTCTAAAGCTACCAAGATTGGGGTAGCAGGTATTTATTTCAGCTTGCTTTGCTTGGCAGGCTGCTTTGTTCGTTCTCAGTAACTGCTCAACTGTTGAATGTTGCCATAACATATTGAGTTCTAATACATTGAAACTCAAATCTGGTCGTGTTTGTGTCGCTAACCAGTTTGGCTGAGCATCCATTTCATTTCTGTTCAGTGGGGATGTGCTGTCATTTTTTCTGCTTGCAGAAATTGGAATTTCCTTCATTTCTGCTGCATACTCATTTTGGTTTACTTGAATGGCATTGCTTTTATTTTGTGACATATTCAAACCAACATGGCAGAAATTTTTTATGGATCTCTTTCCAACCTTATATCTTCTAGCAATGAAATCAATAACACCCTTGTTAACATCATTAGTTCCTGTCAATAAGAAATCATCCATGTGCATCACAAATATTCCTTCTAATTTCTCATTGTTATACCACCTAAAGAGGGCTTTGCTCACAGCCCAATCTGCTAAGATCATCTTTTACACTGAAGTACCAATTTCAAGACACATCATCAAAGCCATATGCTGCTTTGTTTAACTTCCGTATTACACCATCTTCTTTTATTTCTATAGGTGGCATAATAAATATATCTCTATCGAGTTGTTTGCCCTGCAAAAATGCCACTTAGATGTCAATTGTTTCACATTTTCATTCCTTTACTACCATGCCTATTCTAAGTGTAGACTTACTAGCAGTTGGAGAATCTGATTGAACACTCTCTTCTTTGAAACCTCTTACAATCTATCTGGTTTGCACTTTGTTTCTTTCCTCCAACTAAAGGCTTCTCTGTTACCCCGACCCAGTGTGTTGACAGTGTCTTCTGGCTCCTGTCCTGTACCTCTTTGTAGACATCAAAAACACTCCAATTTTCCAGTTCCTGCTCCTTTGCTTTGATGACTTCAGGCTTCCAGTGACTGCCAGTTGACACAAAAATTGCGTTTGCTTTATCCTGATTACTCTCTCTCTCTCTCTCTCTCTCTCACACACATTTAGGCCTATCTTCATTTCTACTATCATCAATTTCTTTATCATTTTTCACTATTTCATATTCTAATTTATTCAAATGTATTCTCAGCATTTCTTTACCTTTTTCAATCATTAAATTCACATAATATTTATTTCTTCTTATGGATTTTCCTCCTCTACTTATCACTTTAGCATGAGTCCACTCCTCACTTTCTGGTAAGTGGTATTTGATTATTTCATTGACTCTAGGAATTTTGTGATCTCATGTTTTCACTTTCATTTTGTATTGTGAACTTTCTTGGTTCTGAAACTTGCTCTTCCTGTTTTCTGATTATCCTCTTTGCCATATAACTCTGGCATATATTTTTCCAAACTTTTCCAAGCTCCTCATTCTGATCTTCAGGATGGTTGATATCTTTATCTTCACTCTGAGTCCCATAAACTTCTTTTTTTGTCAGTCCTTAATTCTGTCCCATTTGCCTTAATTGCCCTACATGTTGCAACTGTGCCTGATGAAAGCAACTTTTCCATTCCTAACTTGACCTGGACCACGCCATCTGTTGTTATCATCTCTTTTGTAAAATATATGTTCTCCTGTCAGCAAAATTTGTCTCTCCTGATTTTCTGACATTGTAGTACAATGCTCTTTTGATTCTGTTTGATGATTCTGCTTTTGTGAAGCTCTTCTTGCTGAATGCAATGCATTGAGATATTTGATAACTGTATCACTTATTTCTGCCTCTTTTAAGGCTAGGAGTTCATTCTCCATAATTGATAGTAAATTAGGGTGGTTGCCCAACACAAGCTGAATTGGACTATATTCAAGATGGTTTTGCATTGACTGCTCAACATTTATTTCCATTTTGGTATCTTCTTCCACCATTTTCTGCAATAATACATCTGTGAAATAGTGGTTTTTCTCACACATATCATTTGACCATGGTGAGTATGCAGCAGTGTCACAAATCTCTACATTTAATTGTTTAGTTGGCTCTCTATATTCTGCATTATTAAATTTCCCACCATTGTTAACTAGAAATTTCTTTAGAGGTTCAAAAACAGCAGCTATCCACTCAATTTTAACATTATCTATAATCACTTTAGGAGTTTTTCTTCTAATCACTTTACTTTTACTGAATCTAGTGAAGAGATCAATAAAATGTAAAAAGTAAACATTTTTATATTGCTTTAGATCCATCATTAAATTGCCTAGCCATGAGATACTTTTTGTCATGCTGGAGTCTTCTTGAATCACTGACAAACTTCACACTTCTTGCTAATATCTTCAATTAACTTTTCACATTCTTCATCAAGCACATCAGCATTTTTTTATGATATCTTTCAGGTATTTAGCTGAACAATATGCAAACTGGTGAATTAGTTTATGGATCATAATCTTTTTTTTCTTTACATGATTTCTGTTCAGTCACCATATGCACTTTCTCAATTTTTACTTCACATTTTTTCAGTGGAAAATAGTAATGTTCAAAGGATGTATCCAATTCAAGTGATCTTCCATTGATTTTCAATATGTCATTCTCCATGTTTGGGGCAATATGACAAAGATGTTCTTCTAAAATTTAAAAAATTCAAAAGAATTCTTCTTTTATGTTGTTATTATTGTTGCTGTCTGTGTTTACCTGACCCTAGTGGAGAGTGTCACGAAGGAAGGGTGTTTTGTTTTGCAACCCAGTCATTCACCAACTATCTCTACACTGGTCTTTTCAGTCTACCATGCATTTACTCCCTTTCAATTATGTTACTTTCCTCTGTTCCTCTTTTCTTTCAATCTGTGAGTATCAGGTTTTCCAAGTCCTCTTTCCTCATTATGTGCTCCAGAAATTTCAACTGTCTCTTCTTGATGTTAAGTACAAGTTTCCTTTTTGTTTCCATTTCTCCAAAACCTTGTTGTTGCTCATATGTTCGGTCTCAACAATGGTATCCTCAGTATCTTTCTGCAGAACCACATTTCTGTTGCTTCAAGTCTCTTCATCTTTGAGGAGATCATCCAGCACTCACTCACATACTGGAGGACAGATATTGGTACTCTTTTCTTTGTTTTTAATAAATTTTTTTGTCTCTTAATACTCTGCTTAACTTTTGGAGTGCATCTTTGGCCATCCCCATATGTCTTCAGATCTCAGTGCTGCACTTTCCATCCTCTATTAGAATATTTTCTAGATATTTCAATTTTTGTACTTGTTTGATTTCAGTATCCCCGATTTGTAATTTGCATGTTTGACTCATCCTTTTGCTGATAACGCATTCTGTCTTCTTGTAGTTTATACTTAGTCCTTTCTTCTTACTTTCCTTTGCTACCCTCTGTAGGAGCTTTTCTAGTTTCCTTTCCATTTCTACTATCAATACTGTCATCTGCATATCTTGTATTGTTAAGATTATAAGACTTCTAATTCTCTCAGAATTGACTCGCTATATAGGTTGAATAAATCCAGTGAGAAGACACATACTTGTCTTACACCGCTTTCTATTTTTGTATATCTGCTGAACTCATTTTCTGTCTGTATTCAAATGGTTTGTCAAGGTTAGTGAACAGCTCTAACAGATCTTTGTGGCATAATTTGTACCAAAGGTACTGCCACTTCCAATTGTTTGAATATCCAAGGAGACTCCCTGTCATCTTAACAGACTATCATTATTGTTTTGTCCATGTATTGTTTGATATATTGAAATGTAATTGTCATCTTTGATAATGGCTTATGTAAGCCGAAAGCTTAGATAGGATTAAAACATGTATCAATATGGTGATTTCCTTTTGTCTTTCAATGATAATGTTATTAAGCTTATCCGACAACATGAAAGGAACTTACTTAAAATAAATAGACAAAACTTGTCTATATTATTTAATGAAATGTGTATCAATGAAAAATTGCTGTTTAAATACACACACACATATATATATATATATATATATATATATATATATATAATAATATGTGTGTGTGTGAATTAATATAAGAATGTGTATAAAAAAAAAATACTGAATTTCCTGTTAAAAATGACATAAAAAACAGCCCTAACACAAGAACATCTTGTCTAATTTTAAAGAAATTTGGCATTGCACTCAGCAGGGGTTCAGGGTGCAATATATTCCTACATTGGTTGGGGTATTATGTATCTCAGGAACACAAACATACACAGATGCATACATGATTAGAAATTTAGTATTATATAGAGGGATACTTTTTTTTTTTTTTTTTTAAAGAAGCTAGTGTATTTGAGTATATGAAATAGGACATATTTGTTTGTTTTTGCTCAAGGAGGTCTGTCCATGTTATTTTCTCTATTACCTTATCCATATTCTGTTTATTGTTAGGAAATGATCAGTTTACTAAACAAAATGAGCAAATATTTCTCATCTTTGTTCTGTTGGAGTTCATATTTTGTCTGTTGACATTTTGTTGCAACTGACATAAATATTTGTAATTTGTTTAAAGGAATATAAAAATCAATGAAAAAGAGAGCTTTATTGCTTTTCAAATTTTTGTATTTGAAGAGTAATACTTTGTAGTGATTAGGACATGTATTGAAAGATAGGAACAATATATATTTATACATTAATTCAACATAATTAAATCTGTAGTGATGATCATAATGTAAGCATTTTCAGAACAAAGTAATCATGCTTTTAAAAATCCTACAGCTAAAATTTATAAAATTCCTAAATTAAAAAGATTTTAAATTGTTTTTTTAGAGATGTTTTTAATTAAATACCTCCAAAAATTTTTTACTTGCTAAATTTTATGAAATTTCAATAAATGAAAATTCCAGAGTCTCTGTATTTATATTTGTTAAAAGCAGGACTCCTTGGAGAATTTAAATCATCAATTTACACCATTTACTGAAAGTCTGCTCTGAATCATAAAATAAAAAATGCAGTAAAACTATCTAATTATTTAAACAGAAAAGCCTTTAATTGCTTTTATAAATAAGATATATTAAGGACACTGTTGTCTTAAGAAAAAGATTTTTTTTTTTTTTTTGATGAAAATGTTAAAATATGCACATGGATTCTTCATTATTTCTAAATGTGGTACTTAAAATGTTTAATTATAAATATTTTAAAATAATTGAATTTTTAGTTAGGTTTATGTGGCGAATAAAGAAAACAGCAACCAGCGAGTAAATTCAAGCTCTCCCAACTGGTATTCCAACCTCGAGTTGTTCCTTCTTGAGTTCTGTCTCAAAATCGCACTAACAGACTTTTCTAGCCGCCAACCGTGAACGTCACTCGAAGAACTCTACCCACTGGGAAAAAGTAGTTGCTTTTATATTTGTCCATATACCCATAATCCCTTGCGTCTTCATGTGATCCCATAATTCATTGCGTCCTTGTCCCATAATGCATTGCATCTTTATTGCATAAAAATGCAATGCAAGTCCCCCCTCATTCTTTTACGTTATCTCCCTCATTTCAACTACAGTAGCTTTACATGCTGAGCAAATACGGGCTCTTTTTTGGCGGGGACAAGGCAAGTCGCAACCAGTTGTGCTCGTCCCAGGTTCTGTCTCATGTCTGCCACAGTTTGCCATAATTTTTCAGCCTCAGTGATATATATATATATATATATATATATATATATATATATATATATATATATATAATATAAGAGAAATAAGAGGAAAACTATTCTTAGCGTTTTGTCCTTTGATGGACTTTATCAACATAATGTAGGATTTATTTTGCTGTACATTTGTATATACAAAGATGAGGATCTCATTAGTTTATCAAAGCTTATAAATTTGAGACCGTTCATGAATGTTCATAAGGTGGTTGAAAGGTCAGTCAAAACGTGTGGAGGACACAGTGTCTGTAATAGGAGTGACAGTGACTTACCAGGGGCAAAGCGAATTCGTTGCCTCGCGTGTCGAACCATTCTCTGAGAGTCGGTCGCACGCGCGCCATCTGCCATTTTTATGCAGCAGACTTATTTGCATAAAGAAACCACGCTACCGATTAAAAACCCGGCGAGTGGGCGTGGGAGGCCACTGCTTTTCTAGGCTTCATGAGACTAGACGGATTGCAGACAGAAAGTGACAGCAAATTCTGGACATACAAGCTATTTCGGCCCGAACATGGACGGCGGTTTGATTTAAAAATAATTCCTGAGTTTGACGGACTGGATCTGTGGTTGAATGGCTCGAGAAATTGAATTGGTGTGCGACCTATCGGGAGTGAAGCGGCTTGATCGTGTCATCCCTCTTCGCTTAACCAGGGGAGCATTCGCGGTTTACCAGCAAGAGAAATAGGACGTGGCTCGAATCAAGGGAGCATTGATGACTGCCCCTGATAAATTCACAGCATACGAACAATTCGAGGCACATATATTGCGTCCGGGTGAGACCGTAGATGTATATTTGGCTGATCTACGGAAGCTCTCCGTCCTTTTTGGAGGAGTGCCAGACAGTGCGATGGCATGCGTGTTCGTGTGGGGGCTTCCTGATCCTGTGAAAAGGCTCCTGCGGTCCTCGGCCAGGGCGGATGATATGTCTCTCGAGGAGCTATTGGCCCGAGCTCGGGCAATCATAAAGGATGAGACAGCAGAGAGGGAACCAGACTCCCCGTTCTTCCCCAGACATGGGCCCACTTGTCACATGCTATGAATGTAATGGGCCCAATCACTTCGCGAGGGACTGCATGAAGAGGTGAAGGGCAATTAACGCACGTTGCTGCTCGATGCAACAAGACGGTCATCTGGCCAAAAATTGTCCGGGAAAGCGGAGGCGGGGCGAGACTTCAGCGTCGGTCCACTCCCCCAAACAGCAAGTAGACTGGGGTGCTACCCATCATTACTGTGTGTTGACGGCACACCATGCTCGGCTCTCCTTGACTCTGGGTGCTCATGGTCAATCTTGAGCGCGAAGTTTATGTCTGTCTTGGTCGAAGCAGGGTATGGCGGTATCTACATTAACCGGAGCCACGGAGGCTTGCTGTGGAAGGACACCGTCAGAATTTGCACAGCAACTGGTAATACTGCTACAATCGATGTGCTGGTTATGCGAGGGAAGCCCCTGGATTTCGACCTGTTGCTTGTCATCGACGCCATTAAGGCACTTCGGTGGAGTTCGACTCACGCAGCATGGAAGCGTGGGGTTTGAAAAACCACGGTCCGTCTGTGCAGCGATTCATTATCAGCGAAGCCGATTTCAGTCTGAAATTCAATGAACGGCAGGAGTTTGGGTCGCAGCCTGGAAGTGGTCGGCAGGTCATGCACCAGGGAAACTTCAGAATCGGATCTCTGAGTATCCAGTATCCACCGAGATGAGAGAGAGTACGAGCATGAATTACAAACATGGATGGACAATGGTTGGTTGGTGCCGTGCAGTAACAAGGAGTTTGGCCGCCCAAGGACTGATACCACTGATGGCCGTGCTGCAGACCAACAAGCATGAGGTGCGTCTTGTGATGGACTATAGGGAACTAAATACCTACGTTGGAAACATTCACAGGTGCAGCGGATGTTTTGCGCCTTGAAAAACTGCGAGACTGGAGACAGCAGGGTGCGAACGTGTCCATTCTGGACCTCAGGAAAGCATATCTACAGATCCGTGTTGAAAAATCCCTGTGGCCATATCAAACAGTTGTGTTTAAAGGGAAGCGATATTGTTTGACCAGGCTGGGGTTCGGCCTGAATGTGGCGCCCCTGATAATGCGAGCTGTGCTTAATGCTGTGTTAGCACAGAATGAAACTATAAATAGAGCAACGTCAGTATATATTGATGATATATATATCAACGAGGATGTGGTGTCGGCGGAATCTGTGAGGAAACATCTCTAGCTTTACGGACTGACGAGCAAGGACTGACTGAGAGTCGGTCGTGCATGCGCCTACTGCCATTTTTATGCAGCAGACTTATTTGCATAAGAGAACCACGCTACCGATTAAAAACCCGACGAGTGGACGTGGGAGGCCACTGCTTTTCTAGGCTTCAGCGAGACTAGACAGATTGCAGACAGAAAGCGACAGCAATTTCTGGACATACGACAGTGTCATAATTCAAAGTCTAGCAGAAAGTAGTGATTGAGTGAAACACGTTGACTAAAAATAGTTTTCCTCTTGTCTCTTTTTATTCATTTTATCTCCTCTACAGATGCACTCTATCTGAGAATATTTACACACACACACACACACAGGGTCATTATATCCTGAAGCTTAAGGAGTGTAGGTCCACACTCCTTAAGCTTCAGGATACTCGCAAAGTACTGATAGCTTATATCTCTAGTGGAAAACTGGGACAAACCTTTCAAACCAGAATGTATGATAAACCTATTTTTAGTGCATGATAATTGGTTCATGAAAAATTTAACTTGTTTTACAAGAAAACAATAAAAGATTAAATTATTTCACAGTAGAAAGATATCTTGCCATTATCTAATGCATGATTCTATCTAAATTTGGGTATACAGTTTACAGTTAATTTTTTTTCTTTTTTTCTTTCTCTCTTTTTCTTTATTTTTGTGTTACCTGTTTAATCATGTATTTTGTCTTATTTTGCATCATAAAAAAAAGACTTTGTTCATTTGAAATTACCACTGCTAAAAAATTTAGTTAATGAATAATAATGAAACTAGAATAATTAAAGTTATAAATAAGTTTGACTGGACCAAGAAACCCTTAGTTATATGGCTTAGATTTTGGAAAGTGGGTCAAGTCAATAATTTTTCAGTACCCTGTCATATTAAAGAAATTGATTGATTGTTATGACATTTTGGTTGTACCTTCTGGCCTTAAAGTGTCTGTTTTTGTACTTGATTTCCTTCTTGGAATTTATTCAGTCAACAATGGTATATTGTTATCATTCCACTTTCTATGCTGAAGTGATATTTTGTATCAGTTAACACTCACCAGTCTTTTCCACCTTTGTGCCGGTCCTGGATATGATGATAAACTACATTTATGATTAGGTCTTAATTGCAGTTGTTCCAAGGTCCACCCTAATCTGGGGTGGTAGCACCTGTTTTGCTCCCTGCTATTGCCAAATAACACTATGAAAGTGTAAAAGTAGGTTTTTATAGTAAAAATACCAGCAATACATTTTTGCAAAAAAAAAAAAATTACTAGCAATAGATTTGACTCTTGACAAAAACCCTTTTTACAAAAATATGTCAATGAAACCTGATCTACAAACTAATTTCTTACAAAGAGTACATATTCTATTCATATGAACCTATCCTTAAAAATCTTGCTGGTTGAAATGCTATAAAATAAACCAACCAATCACTTTTGTGTCACTTGTTTGTTTCTTTTATTGTATGTGGCTTCACCACTACCAGAGATTGAACTCTGTTTTAGCTAACAATTTAACTGACTAGGCACTGTTTCTTGGACAATTTTGTGTTGCAATTCTGGAGCCTTAGAGTTAATATTCATTCTACAAGGGTTGATGACCTCACTTTTTTTTCTTTTTTATCATATATTACCTGTCCTTATTATTTGTGGTATGAAGTGAAGATAAAAGAAAGAGAATAACGCTGAGATAAGACAACGAAAATAATTTGTGTTAGGCACTGAAAACTTCCTCAGTAGACCTAGCACAGAGATGAACATTATTTGGGAGCCCCTGATCAAGTAAAAAGAGCACTCAAAATAAAGTCCTCCTCCCTCACCCAAGTTTGAACATTTATACAGTTCCACTAGGATTAAGTCTGCAAAATTTCAAAACTAGTTTGTCAAAGAGACACATGGTTTGTAACACTATTAAGAAGGCACTGGTAAATTGGGGAAAAAAGGCTTTCAAAATAAACTGGAAAACAGAAAGAAAAATGTTGTTTTTTGATAGACTGAAAGTATACTGAAAACAAAGGTTGGAGGAATGAGGAAAGAGGATGTTTGTTTTCTTTTTTCTCCCCACTTTGAGATTTGGGTGTCAGCGATGACTAGCATTGAAGTCATCTGTTTATGGTCAACTTAATCTTAATTGATGGTATTTTAAGTGCCCACTCAACCTTCGCCAGGAAGAATAGATTACATTTTAATGACTTCAAGTACCCACAACAATTAAGAATGTTATAGACAAGCGTATGGTTGCAAGAAAGAAATACGACAACAGCAGAAATAGGTTTACATGGTTTATTTCAACAGGAATGTGAGGGTTTGGGACAGCTACCTTGTGGTGTGGTTCATAAGCCGGCTTCGGATCTAGGTCGATCTCTCATAGTAGTTCACACATATTGACAGTGGTTGATGCTCCCCTGCTGACAGCTGCCTGACCGTGACAGGTCTGTTCCCTGGACACCTGTGGACTGCTTGTTGAACTTCTGTGTGACCCCTTTTATAGTGTTTTTTATGGCTTAACAGGCTCGAAAAACGAAGCGAGTATAATTAGGAGGGAAGCATTTTTATTGGACAAAAAATAGAGCACTTTAAATATTATTTTATTTTTCGACCGGAACACGTGTGTTGGGAACATTTGTAAACGAAGATAATGGTCATTTTGTGACGGGGCTTTGTCCCGTTCACATTCAGCTCTCGCTCTTGAGTATTTGCCTGTAAATCAGCCGAGATATGTCTTATTTTATTTTATAACAAGGCTCCCCAAGATCTCGGTCTGATTTGCAGTGAGCGTTATTTGTGTATATTTAGGTGACTAATTCATGATAAAGTCTCTGAAGCGTGTGGGAAGTTGTCCTCGTGTTCTTCTTATTGGCATTTGTTTTGGTATGGAATTATTTGCTGAATTATGTGTCCCCGAGGGATGTGGAGGAGAATGATCCTGGTGACTGTTACATGGTGGAGGCAGAGGGATTGTATTAGAAAGATGTGTTGGACGTGGAACCAGTCGTCGGATATGTGCACGGTGAATCCAGATTGTATCACCATCATCGTTTTGCACCTGACACATCATATTGTTCATTTTTATAATGGTGTAATTTCCTATTCAGGGCAGATGAGAGGACTGGGCAACAGTTGAGTGTGGCCGATGAAGTAAAACCTTGTCGCCTACTTGTATTGGGTCCTTGTATGTGAGGCGATTTAAGTTAGTCTCAAGTTTGTGGTCAGCTTCATCGTTGGCCAGGGTGACATGGTGGTGAACCTGCTTTAGCAGGGCATTAATTTGCATTCCATATGCTCCAGGATCGTCGCTTGTGATTTCTTTTCTGTGTAGTGTAGGTAGGCCGATGTTGGGGTGACGGCCGGTAATGGCATAGTGTGGGGAGACACCAGTGGCGCTGTTAGTGGCATTCATGGACGAAACAACAGATTCTAGAATGTCTGTCCATTCACAGTTCCTGTCTTCGCATAACATATAAAGTGCGTTCTTCATCGTGCGATGTCTCGATATTTCCTGAGCTTTGCAGGCGCCAAGGACAGTGAAGTTCTTGCATGATCGACATCTGGTTACAGAATTGTCGATAGACTTCTCCAGTGAAGTGTGTGCCTCGATCAGAGGATACTATGCGTGGAATCTCTCTGTGTCGAAGGAAGAAATGGTACAATCCACGGGTGGCGACGATAGCACGGTCTCTCGCGCATGGTATGGCTGTAAAATGTCGGCTGAAGCTATCCAAGATGGTTAGGATGTAGAGTTTTCCCTTTGAGTTGGGCAATGTGACAAAGTCTATAAAGGCGAGATCGAATGGTCTCTTTCCTCGTTTACAGTGGCCAATGGGCCAGTGGAACGCGTCTACCGTGAGTTGCCCTTGCACTTAGCACACATGTCGGTAAGAATTGACATAGGCCTTCATGTCGCGGTTTTGAATTCCACCAGTAGCTGGAAAGGAGTTCTCGCATCTGGGGTAACACTTGAGTGGTTGTTGCCCGCATGTGCCTGGTAGAGGTATCTGGGTCGTAGTTTATGGTACAACCAATCTCGGAGAGTGTTTACTATCTCTTATCATCAAAACAGAGGTGCCTAGTTCTAGAAAAAATTGGTGCAAATGTTTTTTGAAAAGCGTAGCTTCGGTGGTCGCCAGGATCGATATGATGTTAAACTTGGAGTGGGTGACTGGAGGGCGCTGATGATCTTTGCCAGGGCGTCGTCCTTCTGTTGTTCATCTGTGATGCCGAGGTGGTTGCAGATTCTCTCAGTGGGGATGGTGGGGGTGGAGTGATAGGCGAAGAATACGTTTGTGACGTGCTTGTGGGTGCAGGCGTTTTGTGGTGTGTGAGTTTTGGAAATGAGCTGTAAACCGTTAAACTCGCCCAGGCACCAGGATGGGATGTATACGCGGAGGTCTGAACCGCTTACCTTGAATGTCCTGCCTACCGGTGTAGGGTCGTTCGGGGCTTTCGTTTTCTTATGTCCACAACCTCTGCTGAGTATGTCAGCCCATACATTTGATTCGCCTTCAACATATTCCAAGACGAATTTATAACATGAAATTTCTTCTTGCCATCGTCGTATTTTGGCATTATTGAACTCTCGTTGGTCCAGATATGTCAGCGATCTGTGGTTGGTGAAGATGACAAAGGGGCGGTTGCGAAGGAAATAATCAAATTTCAATATTGCCCACTTTATTGCATATGCCTCTCGTTCTGTTCCGTGGAGTTGAATGTATGGGAAGCGACCGCTAAGATATCTTTCTTCCCGTTGTCGGCTTCTTGCATTAAGATTGCTCCACATGTGACGTCACTGGCGTTGGTGGTGAGTGTGAAAAGTTTGGAGAAATCAGGAAACGAGATGACGGGTGGCGAAGAGACGGTCCTTGATTTTTTTGAAGGCTCTGTTGGCATTTTGCGTCCAGACAAACGGTTTATTAACCTTGTTGAGTTCGTGTATGGGACCCATAAGTTTTGAAAACATATCTGACCTGATTTGTTCATGAAGACGTGTCTCTAGGAATTGTCTGATCCACACTAAACGGCCGATAAGGCTTTGTAATTCCTTTTTTGATGTTGGAGGTTTCATTTCCTGATGGCACGAGCGTATTCTGGATCAGCCTTGAATCCTTTCGCTGTTTTACTATGCATCTGAGGAATTTTGCCTCTGATGCAAGGAAGGAACATTTATCGATTCAGCTTGAGTCCCGAATTTTTTTGGGCAGTAAAAATTGTTCAAAGGAGAGTATGTACTCTCTAAATGTCCTAGCGTGGACCAGGTTGTCATCGATATAGGAGGAAATGTTGTCATGGGATGTGACCGTTGCTAGGGCTTCTGCTATGCAACGGGAGAAGATTTGTCCGGCAGATGTAAGGCCGAAGGCCAGGCGCCTGTATTGATAGCATTGGTCCTTCCATGTCAATGCTGTTTTGTATCAGTCTTGCTTGTCGATCTCAATTTGCCAGTAGCCACTGTGTAGATCGAGGGTAGTAAAATATCTATTGCCTTTGCCGATTTTGTTGAACAAGTGACCCCTTTTATAGCGTTTTTTTATGGCTTAACAGGCTCGAAAAACGAAGCGAGTATAATTAGGGGGGAAGCATTTTTATTGGACGAAAAATAGAGCACTTTAAATATTATTTTATTTTTCGACTGGAACACGTGTGTCGGGAACATTTGTAAATGAAGATAATGGTCATTTTGTGACAGGGCTTTGTCCCATTCACATCCAGCTCTCGCTCTTGAGTATTTGCCTGTAAATCAGCCGAGATATGTCTTATTTTATTTTATAACAAGAACGACTCTCTAGCCCAAAGATGATAAGACTTGGATCTTAAGACTGACCCATTTCCAACAAAAAGACAGAAATGAAATTGTAGTTATATATATTTTAATTGTGTTTGTCTGCCTAAGACGCAATAAAATTTATTAAAATAAAGGTATTGGCTGTTTGTATTGCTTGTTGACCAGAGCTGGCGAGAGAAGGTGACAAATGACAGAACCCAGACGTAACTGACCACCAGGGATGTAATAAGACTTCCCTGCTCATGGAAATATTGGATGATAGTTGATTTTAGCCATTTAGGCTAGACCACACCTTGCCTCTGAGAACAGGCTTGCTTGGGAGATAGAGAGAGAGGTGGAGGCACAGGTAGAATTTCAAGGAAGGTGTAAGAAGCACCCACACAAGATGGAAGAAGTTAGACAGTTTGATATTCTGCCACAATCAATCTTTGAGGGAGTGATCTCCCCAAATTTGGTCAGGCAATCAATTTCCCAAGAGTAGACAACAAAAGGCTCTGTATAGATGTTGGGGTTTCTCCTTCCACTGAACCAGAATATGTGAACTTGCAACTGCCAGAAAACTTGATATGGCATGAGGTGGTTGGGGGTTTCTGGGGAATACTCAAATAACTTCTTAATATTAATGTCTGAAAAATCTCTTTAAAATCAACTTTGTATGTCAACTACATGTCAGTAGGTCTGTTAACATTTGTGCAATATACAGTAGTTAGTTCCTCACTCAAGCTGAACAAATTCTTGCAGTTTAAATATTTCTAAACATTGTAATGATCTTTGAAGCAGAACTGTGAAAGACTTAATAGTTTTTTCTTGTCTTTAGCTTTCATTACATAATATTACTATTAGTAGTTCAAATATCATTGAACATTTACAAATCTTATATACTTGTATCCAAATAAATTGTCTATATATGAATATTAAGCATTTCAACAGCATTTTCAAATTTAACAGCTTAAGAAATTTGTAGTACTTTCTGGACAAACATTAATGAATATTTTTATCTATAGCAAGCACAAAAAAGTATTTTTGAGCAAATATTAAATCAAATTTTCAATTTTTAAAAAAGAAAATTACTATGATCATTCTCTAACAAGATTAAATTTATGTATATTTGAGAAACTCATTTTAGTATG
This sequence comes from Acanthosepion pharaonis, assembly GCA_903632075.3. Taxonomy (NCBI): domain Eukaryota; kingdom Metazoa; phylum Mollusca; class Cephalopoda; order Sepiida; family Sepiidae; genus Acanthosepion; species Acanthosepion pharaonis. The sequence goes on along the minus strand of CAHIKZ030005563.1, from coordinate 1,346,093 downwards.
TAATTTAGCATAATTGTAACTGTAGCAGCAAAAATAAAATTTCATATTTTTTAATTCCTAGTGTAATTACAATAAAATTAAGATGAGTTTTTTTTTTTTTTTTTTACCTTAAATACTCAAATGTTTTTCTGTTCTCATATAATCTGTGTTTTAACCTCCTCATTACTTCTACAGGTATGTCAAATCCAGCATTGCTGACTTTTTTGGCGTTGGAGAACAGAGTGAGAAAAACCAAGAGCTCTGGAATAACAGACGCCTCCGATATTGCAGTTCCATTGGTAAAATCAAAGATGAACATCTCCCTCGGATGGGTGATCTTGATGAACCTGATTTTGTTCGTACACAACAAATTGTTGACCCTTATCGTGTCACTGCAGGTCATCGTACTCCTCAGTCTAGCACAAGCACATGTTACAGAACTGTGCGGGGAGTCCCTGTGCGAAAAATACGGAAAGACTCTGTTCTGAAGATGACATTGAGAGGCTTCAGCATGTTGACTGTAAGTGTGATTTTTTTTTTTTTTTTACACAAGTGACTGTAAAGCAAACCATTTACATGAAATCTTGTATATATAAGAATGTATGTTGTTTGTTGGCTTATATTTTTTTATACAGAATATCACTTCTCAGAAAAGGCAGTTGTAAGTTCACATATTCTGGTTCAAGTGGAAGAAACAGATAAGTTTATCAGAAAATGTATTTGATAAATTTGAATACCCCATCATTATATCCATTAAAAAAAAATGCAGTAATTCATTTACTAATATTTTGGATTCTTGAATTCAAAGCTCATTTTCTTGCTTCACTCTTGAGCAACAAATTATTATAAGAAATTTGTATGGATTATACATGGAAAACACATAGTGACACATGTGGCAGTGATCATTACCTGATCATACTAGAAAATCAAAAGCCTGCCAAGGAAGAAAAGATAGGCCCTGTCAGATGGAAACTGAAAAGAGCCAACTGGGAGGGTTTCAAAAACAAATGTAAACAAGTACTGATACAGTCAAAGGACACAGACAACTCGGTAGAATACTTTACCAAAACATTAATAACCATTGCCTCAGAAAATATACCAAAAAAGCAAAATAATTATAAAAAAACTAAACCCTGGTTTGACAAAAACTGCCAAAAAGCAGTCAGAAACCGGGAAGCAGCATTGCAAAAATTCAAGAAGGAACCCACAACCCAAAATTTGATTGAAATGAAAAAACTCAAAGCAGTAGCACGGAAAACTGTAAAAGAAGCCAAAAGGGAATGTTGGAAAAAATATGTAAACAGCCTAAATACACATTCTAAAACCAAGACAATATGGGAAATGATGAGGAAAATAGCTGGAAAAAATCAAATACACCCAATAATACATCTTAAAAAGGACAACACTAAAGCAACTAGCAAAAGAGAGATAGCAAACCTACTAGCAGAGACATTTGCAGAAAACTCTAAAATGAGCAAAAATAAAAACCTACAAAAGTGTAAACAAAAAGATATAAATAACCAATTAAATTTTTCATCTAAAAATACAGAAGCCTACAACAACCTATTCACTGAAGCGGAACTAATAGAAGCCATAAAAAAAATCCCATAATACAGCAGTAGGCCCAGACCAAATCCACTATGAATTTATTAAACAACTACCACAAGAATCGCTGAAATACCTTTTGAATATTTTTAACAATATTTGGACTACTGGGAAATTTCCCAAAATATGGAGAGAATTGGTAATTATTCCCATACTCAAAGAAGGAAAAGAGGGAAACAACCCACAAAGTTACCGACCAATAGCATTAACAAGCTGTCTATGTAAGACAATGGAGCGAATGGTCAACGCCAGATTGAGTTGGTTTCTAGAAGAAGGAAAACACATATCAGAATATCAATGTGGATATAATAAAGGAAGAAGTACAATAGATCACATAATAAGACTAGAAACAGCCATAAGAGAGGCCAATTTAAACAAACAACATCTAATAGCCATATTTTTTGATATAGAAAAAGCATTTGATCAAACCTGGAAACATGGTATAATGAAAGATCTGCATAAACTAGGATTAAGAGGTCGACTACCAAACTTTGTAAAAGGATTTTTAACAGATAGACTCTTCCAAGTCCAAATAGATACTACACGTTCTGATTATCAAAAGCAAGAAGAGGGAGTACCACAGGAAGTGTACTCTCCCTACACTTTTCAAAATAAAATAAATGACATAATAAAAAACATCAAATCAGAATACACTGTAGCCTTTATGTTGATGATTTTACAATATATTACAGATCAAGAAACCTCAACACAGCAGAAAGACAACTTCAACAATGTTTACATCAAATAAACGAATGGACACTTGAAAATGGTTTTAAAATATCAAAAAGCGAAGACAAAATCTGTACACTTCTGCCAAATGAAAAAATTACACAATAACCCAACTCTAAAACTAGGAAATGAAGAAATACCAGTAGTTCAGCAATATAAATTTCTAGGAATGATCTTTGACAGCAAACTGACCTTCAGACCACATATCAATTACCTAAAAACAAAATGTTTTAAAGCTCTCCAACTACTGCGAACAGTAGCCCATACAGAATGGGGAGCTAGCAAAGAAACCCTTCTTAAGCTTTATAGAACGTTGATCTGCAACAAACTGGACTATGGCAGCATGGTCTACCAATCAACTAGAAAGTCTTATCTAAAAACAATAAACACAATACACCATGAAGGCCTTCGGATAGCTCTAGGAGCCTATCCCACCTCACCTATAGAGAGTCTACATGTAGAGGCAAACGAACCCCATTACAACTAAGAATGGAGAAACTAGCTACTCAATACTATCTAAAACTCTCTTCCTGTCCTTCTAACCCCACACACGATTGTGTACTTACACCAAATCACAAAGAGAAATTTAATCTTAACACAAATAAAATCAAAACATTGGGACTCGGATGGAAGGAATCATCCAAGAAAATAATATACAGTCTAATCAAATACTTAAAACCAACCAATCAAGCATACCACCATGGATAATCAAAATCCAAACATAATATTAAGTTTAAACAAATTATCAAAATCAAAACACCCCACAACATACATTGAAAAATTCTCAAAAATAAAAGAAAAAAATATCAAAACTATGAAAGTATTTACACAGATGGATCAAAAGATGAAGAAAAACAGGCAGCGCAGCAATAACAAAAAAAAACAATTATCAAAAACGCTTGCCAAATGAAGCATCAATTTTCAGTGCAGAAGCCTACGCGAATAAAACTAGCACTAAATTTCATATCAAAAAACAAAGGAGAAAACTATATTATTTTCTCAGATTCATTATCGGTATTAACATCCCTAAAAGGGAAAAGACTGGAAAATCCATTAATACAAAGTCTTCTATATAAACTACATTCAATGGAAAAAAGCAAAATATCATCTTCTGCTGGATTCCTAGCCATGTTGGCATCCAAGGAGGAGATAAGGCAGATAATGCTGCTAAATCATCTTTAAAAATGACAATTGACGAAAATCTTCAAATTCCATATACAGACTTAAAATCTAAAATATATAAATACATAAGAAACAAATGGCAAAATCTATGGAAAAACCAAACCGAAATAAATTATTTCAAATTAAACCTAAAATAGGAAAATGGGGAAATGATCTTGGAAATACTCGGAAAAAACAAGTTGTCATAACCAGAACACATATAGGACACACATATTTAACTCATTCTCACATATTAAAAAAGACAAATCCACCAAAATGTAGATATGGAAGCCTAATCACAATAAGACATATTCTATCGAATGCAAAATCATAACTAGAATAAGACAGAAATATCTCAATGGAAAAGATTTAAAAGAAATATTCAAAAATACAGACAGAAAAAATATACAGTTTTCTCAAGGAAATAAAAATCCTCAATAAAATATAACCCTTTCAAATAGTGTATATATATGTGCTTATAAACATATATATGCATCTATGAATGTAAACAGTAAAATACACAATCAGAAACAGTCACAAAAAGCAATCCCAAAAAATACAGAAAATTATGAAACCCAACAACCTTTCAACTTTTTATACAAAATAACCAACTTAAATTCATAAATTAATAAGGCTTTGGCATAAATTGACCCAAATAGGAGTTGACATGCCGTTAAATCCAATATCCATCCATCCAACCCATTTCTTTTGAGAGTCACACTTTTATATTTCTATGCAAGTTCTGGTTTTTAAGTCAACTGGTTTAGTTTTTAGGTGCTGGCTTAGCTTCGTTTGTCAGTATAACTTGCTGTTTCATAGGGTCAAAGGTAGGAATCGTGGAATCTCTAGGTCAGCTTCTGCAAGGCAACTCGAACTTAATTTAGCTCGATCTTAACTCCAACTGCTTGAACTGACTCTGGTGCTCATATATATGGACATTGACCAAAAGCTGGTGCAGGGTTAGATACAGCCTGGGGTTCTTAGTAATTCCTTATTTCTGACAAGAGACCTCTTTGTTGTCCAGCTAGGAAAATTGATTACTTCCCATTTTAGAAAATTAATTACTTTCCATTTTTTTTGGTGGTGGTGGTGAAGAGAGGTTGCAGGATAGCTATCCTTCTAAACGCCTTACTTCTCACATTGGTACCTGATGCCAAATACTTTTGGTGGGCATTAGTAATTTCTCTGTCTTTCTTACCAATTTACCTCCGCCTATCACCATTGCTACCACTTGACCAATGGAGTTTCCGTTGTGAAGGTGTGGCTGAGCTTGCTTCATTAATTAACCTTTTGACATCCCTGTTTATTCAGGATTTCTGAATTCAGAATTATCAATGTTGTTTATGAAATTCCCTTTTTCGACTTACAAACAACACATGGCCCCCGTGGCTTGGCCAACTTCTAAAATCTTGTGATTTTGAATCTCTCAGATGCTTTTTAGCTATTTCGTGTTTTCTTTACAATTATCATAAATCAATTGTCAAAAGCTTGCCACACGGTTTTTGTGAATTTACTTTTTATTCCAATCCTCGGTTCCTTGGGAAAGTAAAAAAAAAAAAAAAAAAAATCTTTCTGTATTGAACGCATATCTCTCGGAACATCTTTCTATGCCAAACATTCTTACAAACAACACATGGCTTCATCACCTGGTCAACTTCTAAAATCTTGCAATTTCGAATATCTTGTTCTCGGGCTTTCTTTAACCAGTACTTTTACAAATATCATTGATCAATTGTCAAAAGCTCACATATGGACTTTTTTTGTGAGTCCACTGTTTATGCAAATTCTCGGGTTCTTGAGAAAAGTAAAAATAAAATCTCAGGGTATCTTCTTTTCCGTTCTCAGTATTTTCTTGTTTAATTTTTATAGTTAATTTTTATTAGTTAATCAATTACCATAGCTAAATAGTGTCACACCACATCTTGATTCCACAGACATGCTGTGGGCATTATCAACACCTCGCCCTTTGTACAATTAAGTATTGTTCTTAGCCAGCCATTTGATTCTCTGGGAATGAATTGTTTATCGGTCTATCATTCTTGATATCCATTAACCCTTTTCATGATAGTTTATTTATCAGTATATCATTTTTGTTTGATATTCAGAAGCCCTTATTATTAATTACCAGCACCCAAAATAGTGTTAACAGTTCCAACAGTGAAATTTGGTGGTGGCAGCATCATGGTTTGAGGATGTTTTTTTTTTTTTGCAAAAACTACTGGCAACATATCAGTAATAAATTGTAGAATAAATGCCACAGCATATCATAATATTTTGGAAGCAAATTTAATGATTTTGGTTGAAAATTTTGAACTTCCCCCTGATTGGATCTTCCAACAAGATAATGATCCCAAGCACACTACGAAGAAATGACTTGCTGAAAATAATGTAAATATCCTCAAATGGCCAAGTTGAAAATTCAAATCCAATCGAGAACTCCAGCAAACATCCCAGATCTGAAGGTGATATGTGAAGAAGTATGGAACAAAATAATACCAACTAAAATTTCCAAATCATTACTTGAGAACTACAAAAAGATGTTGGTTACTGTAGAAGTAAACAATGGCTATTCTACAAATTATTAAATGAAGATTATATATTTTATTTTGCATTGTACAAATATTTTTTCACCCATTAAAATGGATAAATGGGATTTATTTCTATTACATCTAATTTTTTTTCTGTTTTTTTTTTCTGTACATATTTAGTTATTATGCATCTGTGTACAGTTAATTATATGAAAAGTATGTTTATTCATTAGTTGGAAATACAATAAATTAAAAATTTGTATGTGTATCAATATTTGTTTCCCCCACTGTAACTATATATATCTGTGTGGGTTCCTTGCAAACCCACCTATTATTCCTCCTGTTCACCTGGGCACGAAGCAATCATGGTAGGTGAAAATTCAGGGTCTGTTCAGTAATGATGAAATGTTACTTGGTTTTGGAGATGTTGAATGTTAAAAGCCAGTTTTTACCTCATCGAGCTGTTAAGGGAGAGGTCAACTGCCAGCTTCTGGTCATCTAGATTTCTGGATGGCCGGATCCTGGCAGTTGACCTCTCCTTTGACCTATGCTATATAACATTGTTAGGTCATTTTAAATTTAATAGCCTAAATGTGGAATACGAGTACAAATGCCATTTTCATGTTTAGGTGTTCACCACTCTTGGTAACACTCTCAGCTTCATGTTGAATTTTAACATATAAATATGGACAAATCATTCATTTAATCAGAAATTATTGTTGCATGAACAATGTAATCCAACTAATAAAAAAATAGACCTAACATAAAGACACTGTATTCATATGATATGAATCCAATGTCTTCTTGTAGCTGCAGAAATAGAAATAGTTGCTGCTTGTATGGAAAAATGTTAACTACTAATGTAGGCTACCAAGCAACCATAAAGACCCTATTCTTATGGTGTTTCTGAATGGTCATGGAAATAAAGATTCTATAACCACATAACTTTTTTTATGGGAAGAGGCAGTATGCCAGTAGTATGACACTCTCTGTATATTTGTATTTAAGACGAGGGCAGAAATACCCCAAAAGTAAAATTGTGACACCGAGATCGTGAGGTGGTTAAATGTTAATCCTGTAATGTGGAATTAAAAAAAATGGCCAACTGGATTGTCTCACACCTATGAATTGGAACAATGCACCAAGAGTTTACTTTTTTATTTTTATTTATCGAAAATCTGGTGCACGAGTAATCAAATTGGTAAATGACTTATCTCTTTCTTGGGAAATTAGAAAAACATATATCATTGGTGAGAAGAAAGGCAGATGGGAATTATATTTTGGTGAAAATGAATTGTGAAATAAAAACATAATGAACCTGCCACCAGGGTTAGGATTATAAAAATCTATCCTGTCATAACAGGCAGGTGGTCTGGTTTATGTTTTCACTAAGATGGCAATTGGTCCAAGGATGGAAAATAGCATGTCTCTTTGTTGTGAATTTAGGTAAACAAATATTTTTAACAAAAACAAATTGGGAAACAATCTTTATTGTTCGGAAGGTTAAAATGAGAAGCAGTGGTCTGGTTTGTGTTCTTGCTGGACAGAGGTAATAGTAGGGAAGTGGGAGGGAGCCAGAGAATTGAAATTAAAAAGAATAAGTTATGCCCTTTCACCTACACACTTTAAAAATTAGATTTGTTACAAAGACACTTATGCCAGCCCTGAGAAGTGGGCAGAGTTAGAATACCAATGAGGAAGAAGCAGAATTTAGTCTCACCTGTGTGTTGTGGTGGTGCGAGATGTAAAGTGAAGCAGGTTGGAATTAAGGGAAGAGCAATCTCTGTGACTATTCCCAAGGAAGGTGGATAATTCTCCAAATTTAGAAAGTTGATTAAGAAAGCAGAATTAGGGAAACAAAAAAAAACCTTTATTGGGATTAATGTATTGGGGAACAACCAAATCACCAGAACCCTTTGTCCCCAGGCCAGTTTTGGGCTGAAGTGCATATAAGCAGATGACTTTGGGAGCTCAGAGACTTGGACTGAGAACCCACATTGAGTGTCTCTGGAAGAAACATCAGCTGCCACCAGATTTCCTGATTCCAAGAACTTTGAACCCAGCTCCTCCAGAAGTTTAGACAAGGCCAAGTTTCACTATAGAGATTGATGTGGAAAGGTTTAATTTTTGTTTTACCAAGAGCTATATGAAATAAAGATTAACCCCATGAATCTCCTTCATTTTTCAGTGTGAAGATATTTTTCTTCCTGTCACGGCTTGAACAAACACTGTGATATTACAATATTTGGTTTTCCACTGCTCTGAGATCAAGAACATAACATGGGCAGAGTTGATGTGGATTGAAATAGCTAGTGACCAACAGCCAGCTTGGACCAGCATCAGCATTGACCAATGCAGAATTAGCCTCATGGTTAAAACGTCATTCTAAGACCCTGAGGACTAGACCACTAAACGTGGTTAAATGACCGTATGTAGGAGTGGTAAAAAGGGTTATATTAATTGGTGACTGGAACCAAGGATATGGCCCTGGATTGCTGATGTTATAGAATAGAAAATATTAAGAAAAGCATTGTGTGTATTGTGCCTGGAAGAAACCTAATACATTTTAGAATTCCTTCAGTGGGATAGAATATTGAATAATAAGAAAAAGGCCACAATTGTATACCAAGTGTAGGTGTAAGAACAAATACCTGCTTTATTATCAATCTTCTGGCTTAATGATCATGGACTCTATATGTCTTAAAATACAACCTGGGGTTTTATTATACACCTGATGTTCATCTAAGCATTAAACTAAATTGTCAGTTTCTTACCTATCATTTATAATACATTTCAAGATTTTGCTAGTGAATGATTGTAGCAGGTCCCAAAAATCTATAAACTTATGCCATATGACCTATAAAACAAAGTTGAAGTTATTAATTTGAAAATGTCTTTGAATTCTACTGAAATGTTTCTAAAGAAAAATATTTTGGTTGCTAACAAAAGATTTAAATTCAAGGAATATGTAATTGATTGGAATTAGATTCTATTAATTTTAACTGTGTCTTCAAATTTTCATCTTCTACTTGTCTTTTGTAAATTGTTTATTTAGGCGGCAAGAAAACCAGCTCGATTCAGTCAAGCAGCATGTCAGAGTAGAAGTTATGCACCTGCCAGTTTCTATGGAGATGATGAAGTTAGTATTGGGACATTACAGGTAAGGGGATGCTAATGAGAATGAATACATTTTTTTAAATACATTGTTTTTTAAATACATTGGTCTGTAAACTGTGATATCTGATATCTGCTCTCCAGTATGACAGTGAGTGCTGGATGATCTCAAGGATGAAGAGAAAACTTGAAGCAACAGAAGTATTGTTCTACAGTAGGATGCTGAGGATACTATGGACTGAACATCTGAGCAACAATAATATTTTAGAGAAAATGGAAACAAAAAGGAAACTAATACTTAACATCATGGAAAAGCTGATACTCACAGGACAGATTGAGTACAAGTGGGACAGAGGAAAATGATGCATAAAATATCTAGTGATCTTGATGGCAGAATGGGGCTTAGGAGCAATAACAGAAAGACAAAGTTTATTAAGAGCTACAAGGGATAGTAAGTTGTGGAAAGCCATGATCACCTATGTTCTGAAGGGACATGACACATACAAAATGTTTATTTTGAATTTATTGAAAAATATATCTTCAGCTTTAATGAAAATTGCCTTTTTATAAAAACTTGTAATCGTAAAAAAAAATATTGTGCTGATATTATCATTGATTTCAACATTATAAAAATGCTAGCAATAAAATATTAACTACTATATTAATAATCCCAATGTAATGGAGGCATATATACTCAAAATTAAATTTACTGCTTTTTTTTGTGTTAAGGTGATAAGAATTTAAAATTGTTTTTTTTGTTTTTGTTTTTTTTTTTTGTTGGTTTTTATGTGTAAATTTTAAGTAGCTTATAGAATACTGTATATTATACTTCTATTTTGCACAAAATGCATACTAGTGGTGTTTCAAGTGCATATACTAATCATCGTTAGTAGTATGGCTTCTTATAGAAAACATTAACGATGGCCTTTTTAAATCTTAAAATGTGTAATTTGATCATTGTTGAATTTTGAAAACTAAGTGATTTTATATTTTTGGTGAAGATACATTTACTTACAGACAGATTACTTTTCATTTTGGTGATTAAAAAAACAGGAAATTACCTTACATTGTATGTTTGATATGATTATCAAGTGATCTGGTTAAAACTACAGGGTGATTGAAAAATAACTCCTGATTTTAAAATACTTATAATTTATTAACTACAATTTTTACAAGAAATGGATATGAGAAGAAAGCATGAGGTTTTATTTAAAATTTGAGATTTTGCTACTAGTTTCTTGAGCTGCCCAGAAATCATAACAACTGATTTCACCAGGAACTCTTGTTGTATGGAAGACATAACTTCTTGTATTTGCCCATCAAGTTCTTCCAAAGTCTTGATTTGGTATAGTAAACTTGCTCCTTTAACCAACCGCAAAGAAAAAAAGTCACAGGGTGTTTAGTCAGGACTTCTGGCTGGCCACTCATACATAAAATAAGAAGTTACTTTTCAATCACCCTGTAGATAACTTTCTTGACTGTGTCTTTGCTTAATGTTTGCAGGCATATAATTACAAAATAAGACAGTGGGTATATAATTCAAAAGCTTTACTTTTTCACATGCAGTTCTATTCCCTAGGCACTGAGTTAATCCACTAAGGGGCATTTTTACATTATTTCATCATAAAATTATCAAAGAATAGTAACATGCTATTATTATTATTATTAGTCCATAAACCATTTTTTGCAAATAATGGTGACTTCATATTGAAGATAAGTTAAGCATATAATAGTATCTTCAATTATGTGAGTATGAAAACTTACTTTTATAATTTTTATTTGTGTGTATGCATGTGTATATATCTATATATATATATATATATAGAGAGTATTCTGCATCTTTTGCAGGCCCCACCCACAGAAGATACATCAAGTCTTGTAGATGATGTATTTTTTGATGAACCCCCAGTAATAGACACTGTAAAGACATTGGATAAGATCCCTGAAGAAGATTCATCTGATGGTTTACCTTTAACAGAACGACTGTAAGTAAATATCAGATTCAGCAGGAAATTGATAATTTAGACAAAATAAAATTAAAAATTCAAAGAAAAAGTTGTTTATTTGATCACATTATATTCCTTTGTCCTGTAAAGGCTTATTTGATCCTAATTGGAAAAGTTCTTTTCTGTACAGAAATAACCTATATGCTTTAAAAGAAAAAAACATAACCTGTAGGAAGTTTGGAGAATAGGCAAAGTACAGTAAAGACTCTATCGTCAAATCATTCAACTTAATGAATTCTTTTTTAACTTATGTTTTTTATTTTAACGTATGTGATGTAACAAAAGTGAACTTTTGGCTACTTGCTAAGAAAGCTATCAGTTATTAAATCACTTCTCTTCTACTAAACATTCACGATGACCTTCCAGAAATTATATGCTTTTGATTTTCACCTACTGTATTTTTGATCAGGCCTTCTCAGAGATAGAGCTCATGACTTCTGTAGATATGAGTACATTGATGTGTAAAATTTCCAATGGAAAAGAATCATAAGTGCACAGCATTATATACTTGTAGATCATGTATTTAATTTTGTTAACATTATATACTTGTATTTCATGTATGAAAAACTGTACAATTTAGTTGTTCTAGATAAATAAATAAATACACAGTTTAAGACTTTTTTATAAAAGAAGGAATTTTCTCAGGAGTGATTTCTTCTTTCACCACAAGTTGCAACAATTTGCAACAGAACTCGCACAGGAGTAAAAAAAAAATGTCTGATCAAAATACACATATATAAAATCAACACAGAACCTGTGTCCTACATACATTTTTTTTTAACCACTACCACTGGGAAGTGGGAAGCTCCACAGTGGTGTGAAGCATTCTATTATCCCTGCATCCAGCATATCCCCAACAGCCCTTTATAAGCAGGTGATTACCTGGGTCAGATACTACATCTCTATTGTCCCTTATAAATCATAAGGATACTCCCCTTGTGCATATGTGGAGCTAATATCTCCCCCTTCATAATAGCTGGTATAGCCCCCCCCCCCTCACTTTCTCTCCTTTGTGAACCCTTATTGTTGTATTAGTAGTGTTAGCTAGCATTATTAGGATGCAACCTGTATCATCATCTTTCACTATGGATTCCATTAGAACTAATTCCCCCTCTCCAAAATGAAATTCATTCATTTGGGAAACCTGATACATTTCCCTTCCTTCTAATTCCCCAGCTGGAGAAAGCCTCCATTACAAGTAATAGCCATGTGCAGCCATAAAATAACATCCCTGGTAGCTGTTATGGCTATTTCTTTGGTCAAGGCTTATTTGTGCTTCATTACTTTGAAGCCAATCTCTACCTAGTATCATGGATCTACACAGGGTGGGTGTCAAATACATTTGCGGCACCATGACTGCTCCTCAAACCTCTACAGGAAGGTGTACTACTCTTGATATCTTAATTTCCCTTCTGCCTGAAATATTTTTACTTTTGTAACCTCTAACTTGTTTTTTCCTAAATCCTAGTTTAAAATAAACCCTAGATCTAATTATTGACATGGATGTCCCTGTATCTATTAATATCTTAATTTCCTTTACCCACCACTGTTGCCTTACCTGTTACATTGGCTTTGTGACTGAACAGAGCGAATACACACCTCCTCTGGTTACAGTCATTCCTTAAATGACTACACTGTCCACACTCCCAAAAAACCATTCATCTGAGACCTAGATGGTTTATGTTTATTCTTCTCAGGTGAGTGGCCCCTTTTACTACAACTAGTATGGGATTGACCATGGCCCCACTGTCCTCTTTTATTTGAGACCTGGTTTCTCTCTTTCTTTGATGGGCCATCCCCATATGTGCCTTTGGGAAGATCCTAGTCTCTCAAACAGTCTGTGACTCCTTTGTGCCACTGTAAATTCTTCTGCAAGTGTTGTGAGGTTTGCCCTGACTGTATCTGTCCTGACAAATGTGTTTCTAATTGGGTCTGTGTAATACTCCACCAGTTGGGTTTGAACAGCTTCCCCTTCTCTCACTACAGCATTCTTAAAGACTATTTTGGCCAACTCTATTAGCTAGTTCTGTCAGCGTTTCCTTCTCGCCCTGTCTAATTTAAACTAATTCACTGGCAGCATTCCTAAGAACTGACTCCTGCAATGTATTTTCTTCAGTGAATTGGAGACAAGCAAAAGGACTATAATACAAGCAGGTGATAGGGCCAGTTGCCAGAGTGCTATTATCCAAGCAGAACTTCAAGTTCAGTACTTTAGCTCTTTTTACAAATTCCTTTTGAAATAGTGTAGCATTAATGATTTATGCCATTATCATTAGTACCATATTAAGAATGAATCCCAGTCATGTTATGCATCTGCATATATACTTTCCTCCAATCTAATATTGACTTATTTTAACCCTGTTGACACCACTGTTTTAATTTGGCTGCACAGATGTCTATGTTGGCTATGAATGTATCAACATGACTATTAAGTTCCCTGTCATCCACAACTGAGTATACCTTCAACTTATGCTGACCCATGGCCATCAGCAGTATCAAACATTTGGGACATTTAAGTTTCTCTTTAGGGTAAGGTAATAACTAGCCTTTATCTTTCCAAATTTAGAGTTTATTCCCATAATTGTCCCTGATTTGGTTGAACACTGTGTACTCAACACTATTTTGTAAGTCTTCTGATGCATGATTTTCCAGCTGTTTCCACATTGCAGTCCAAATGTTCTACAATTGATCAAACAAAAATTTGGCTTATCTATCTGAATTGGCATGTCCTGACTCTACCTGTGTATTACCCATTATGTTGATTACTTTAATCTCAGCCAATAGACTGAATACTAGCTAGACATCAACTTCAACAAATTTTCCATTGACCACAGTAAATTTGATTATGCTGACTCTACAACATGTATGAGTACCTCCATTGTTACCATGTTCATATCCTTCTTTTCCCTATGTATAGCACATCTTGCTCAAAATTGAGTGAGAGTATCCTGAATCAATTAGAGCTGTGGAACATTTTCCATTAATTTGAAACTTGGTCACATCTTACCTGGGAATAGACTGGTGCTGATGTCTTATTTCAGTTAATTTCTTGGGAAGTTTTTGCAACAAAACACAGCGCATACATTTCTCTGCCCCTTTTTCCTGTGATCCTCTTAGAGTCACATTTCTTTCTTGACTCAATCTTTTGCTATATATTTGGTTTTTGTTAAAAACTTATAAGCACACACACATAATCTTAGCACTTTTTTCTTTTTTTGTTTTCTCATTTTACAATGCCATGTATACTGGTCATATAGCTGCTGCAATAGATCCCATTCCAGCCATCTCATCCTTCAATACAGCCCAAGTCAGCAAGCCAACAGTTGATCAATATTTATAGCATCTATGCAAAAGGAAACATGAGGGTACTGCCTGACATGATCTGGCAATCCTCCAATGAATGTGCACACCACACTGACATAACACTAAACAGAATTGCCAGTTATCGCAGCTTGGTGAAATCAGTGGACTCTCCTAGACACAAGCACTACTGAACTGTTTATATGCTAATGAAAGAGTCTGTATTGTACTACTTCTTTATTCAGCTGATATTGTTTCTATCTTTGCTTAACTACTGGTAGACTCAGTGGATACACTTGAACTTTTTTCACCATGCATAAGTTATGCATTAACTCAACTTGATTCATTTGATAATAAACTGGTTGGAATATAAGCCATCAAACTCCAGTTTGTTTCTTATCAGACATAATTCAAAATAGCCAAATAGCTGGTTATTAAAGTCCTCCAAATCCTTGCCAATGGTCAAATTTCTTACCATTTAGTAATTGTCTTTGCCAGTGGTCAAAAACAAGAATGTACTTTTATTTCATTAGGAAATTGGATAGTGGTTGGTTTGGAGAATTTGATTACTTTGTGGCCTCTGTACATATAGGTTTGAAAAAGAATGCATGCTCAGCTTACACAATGTTAACAAGCCACACCTACTACACAGAGGCTGAGTTCACAAGTTTTTCCACTGTTGATGTATATTCATATTAATATTAGTTGAGATTATTAGTATTGCTGGATGTTAGTTGTATTCTAATCTGTTGACATTTTATATAAACTTTGATTTCATCTTGTCTTTCTAATTGTGTCTGAAAAATGTTCTCTAAATATTTCTGAATTATGAAATTCATTAATTTAAAGTTAACCTTTTGTTTGATTATCAATGTTTTAAGGTGTAATAATAATGATGTAATTATTGAATAGATTAAGCAAATTTTCTAGATTGTATATTAATGTATATTTACTCCTAACTTAATTGGTAGTAAAGCCATTAGTAACAATTTTTTTATGAATATCAAAAACTAATTACAACTGATTTCCTTTGTTTTTTTTTTTTTTTTTTTTCAGATTTATATTTTGGTATTGATATTAGAAAGCCCCTGATTTATGCAGAACCATGATCATAGATAGCCAGGCCAAGAAGTATAAGAGTTAGCATGTTTTTGTAGCACTGAAAGAGTTAAGATTGGGGTTAATCCTTGATACCCGAGATATCCCAAAGGAAATTTGTGGATCTAGCCCCCTGTGTGCATGGAAAATGGATCCACTTTGAAAATGACTATTTTTTTTTTTTAATTAGATTCTTGGATTATAGGTAGGTGGAGAATACTTAGAAATAAAATATGTATATTAGAAACTTAAAGAGCAAATTTTTTTTTCTATGTATGTATTAAAAAAACAAAAATTGACCTCAAGAGAGACAATCTTGTAGCTTTGAATTGTGTTTCTTACACCTTGACACCTTAACTTTACTAATGCTTTAAATGGTCTGTTTCTGCTTATTTTTGCAATTTGTCATCATTCATCGTATACATTTTATTTTATTTTTTTTATTTTTTATTAGACCTGTGAAAGATTATTATCAACAACCAACAACATCACTACCTTCTGAAGATTTGGACACTGTAGATGCTGGAGTTGGCCTTAGTAAAATTCGTAATAGTGTTATGAATAAAGTTCTGGAGAAACGGGGAAAGAGGCAGCTTGGAATGGGGCTTATAGGTCGCATTATGCACAGGAGTATACGTAGTGACAGACTAACTTCTGATGTGAAACAACAAATAAATGAATTTGATGACCATAGGTATGACAAAATCATTTTTTTTTCTTTTTTTAGCTTCCAAAGTTTATTGGATTATTTTATTTATTGTATAAGTAATTTTCCCTATAATACTAAACTGTACAAAAAAATAAAGTATAGATTTTCTTAAAAAAAGTTGAAGTTGCTTTTCATATACACTTAGAACAGGTATTGCTTACAATTTGATTTATTTCAATTTGATAGAAATGAGGCCTTTGCACTGTTGTATTAATTCATTATAACCAACTGAAATAATCTTTGTAATCATTATTTTCTGAATCTGCAATTTTCTTTTCAAAATTTTTCAACATCTTTATTTAGAAAAAAATCTGTAATGAGACAAATAAAAATTTCTTAACTGATTTCATTTTTTTTTAAAAAAAAGCATCTAAATATTTTGAATTTAATATCTGTTGATAAATGTAAAATTTTAGTATTTGTATCTTTTTTTATCAATATTCATGGGTGATAGGTGAATTGTTTTTGAATACTTGATCTGTTTTCATAAATATAATTATTTTATTTATTGATTCTGTAAGATATGTTTCTGAAAAGATTCCTGCATTTTCTTGCAGCTATAGGTCAATTTCTAGTTCTTTTTAATTTTAGAAACTGATTTTTTAAATATAAATAGAAACCGTTGTTGCTTTTAACCTTTCAATATAATTTTAATTGTTTCACAAACATCTTTCCAACTTTTTAATTAGATATTTATTAAAAAGTACTTGTACCCAATTTTTCATAAAATATTGCAAAGTAATGAAATCCTTTAAAAATTATATGAGTAAACAATGTATAGCTGTTTGTTAGATATGTATAGAAACATAATAAATGAAAATCTACCACTCGTCCCTTCAGCCCCTCGACCTCCAGCATCTTCCTCTTTGGGTTGAGGCGCCCACTCGGTCTGAACCGAACTCAGGGGTAGCTGGCCGCATGCTCCCTGAGTACCCGTAGATTGTTCGACCGGTCACTGGCCAAGTTCCGCCTGCTGCCCACGTTGTGTTAGTTTTTAGATCCAGTAAGTGGGGTGTTATCCATACGTTCACGGTCAATTGGGGATGTAGACACAGCTGTGAGGGTGGGTGGCAGGAAAATTAGAATGTGGCAAACAAGGAAATAATATTTGCAGAAGCCGAACTACAATGGGTAAAATATTGATGTCTTTTATATAAGAAAACAACAACAGTAGAAAAGAGTTTACAGAAAGGATAGAAAAGCAATTAACACAAGAACAGAGGACCACTCCTCTACCAATTATACCAACAGAGAGAGGTGTGTGTGTGATTAACTCGTTCCAAATCAACTTGGGAGGATATGTGACTCGTAATTCCAGCCCTATGTGGAAGTGTAGCTTTTCAGTTGGTTGTCATAAGTGACAAACATTAGGTTTCAGCAACTTTTCAGTGCGACTGCTACGACGATGATGATATTTCTTGAAGTCCTTATCTCTGACTCGCCACTGGACCGACTCACTGCAACGACTGTCTCTCTCTCTCAACATCACTCTCGTCTAATGCCCAAGTCTCTCCAACTCAGCAAAACTCGCGTTTATATAGCAAACCGAAGGTTATAAGCCAAGTTGTTCACGCGCTTAACACGAGTGTCACCATAAGCAAAGTTTAAATTCAGATCTATTTCAAATCTCTTAGTGGATAAAATTAATTAGTTCAATGTTCATTTCAATTGTCTTTTCGATGACCAAATTCAGTGGATACAACTTATGTTTAGATCAGATTCTGCTAGTGGTAAACATACACTGATCTTATCTCCCGGGACCAATTTACTTCAATATGTTTTTATCAAAAATGTTATTTTCATCTTTTTTTTTTAATGACCCAAATTAAACATCGCCTCCTGCCCTTTTGCATTTGTTTATAAACAAGTCCTCACCAACCCGATTTGAAATTTATTCTTTATCCATCAACCGTCTCAGGTTTCATATATCATTGTTCTAGATTCTTTCCTATTAATAGTGCTGACACAGTTTGTAACTTTCACGGAAGATCGTGTTTTCCATCTTCAATCAATAAACGTTATATATGCGTGTGTGCATTCATGTGCATCAACCTCTCTCTGTTACAAAAGGGTTTCTAGTTAATATCACAGAGGTACCTTAACAAACATTGGGTTAAGATTATAAAACAAAAGCTTTTACTTTTTTCTATACATCTCAACTGATACTTTCAATTATCTTTTGTTTGTTAAAAATGTCAGTCCAATTGTATATCTTAAAGGTTTCATATATGACTCTCACTGGCTGGTATTTTATTTAATAATTTCTTTTTTCTTCATCTATTGCTGCAGCTTGTCATATTGTAGACAAATTGCCTTGTTTCCAATATCATCAGACTTTTAATAATTCCTGTAATTATAAACTGAAAATCCTGGAGGATTAATCTGATTTTATGAAGCCATAATATTATTAATAGGCTTAAACAAAAATTTCTTTTAACATTCTAATTAAACAAAGTAAATAATAGTAATAATTAGCTACTATATTTGATTTGTCTTTTTCAGGCCTTATTTCACTTACTGGGTTACTTTTGTGCAAATTGTTGTGTTTCTTGTCTCAATTTCTGTCTATGGACCTGCTCCATTTGGATTTTTTGAAAGTGAATATGCTGAAGCTGTAAGTATTGAAGGTTTACAGATGTTTCATGATGTTGTAAAGATATGCGCATAGGAATACTTTAATGTCAAAACTATCTTAATAGTCTTCAGTTTTTAATTCATAGGTTATCATTAGTAAAGTCTTTTTATATAAATTTTATGGAAATTGGTAGAAAAAATTGCATTATTGATATACCATTATCAATATAACTATAGTTGCTGTTATAGTGAGCATTAATTGTTTGTTTGTTTTTATTTATATATATATCTTAACAGTAAGAAACGGAGAGCAATGATTTATAAATCAAACTTCACAAGCAATATACTTTATTTTAGCCAGTACATATATTGCATAAAGAATTTTCTTTTTTTTTTTACTTGTGTCAGTGCAATGTGTGTGGAAAAATCAGTAAAAATTTGTAGTCAGTTGAGGCAATGTATATTAAGTGATTTGAAAATATGCTCTTATTGAGGATCTACAGATTGGCTGTTTTGAAAGCTCAGAGAGTCAACGATTTACTCATTTGTGGGAGGTCCTACTTTTGTAAAATATGTCTTTTTTGACAGGTGTAGCTAAGTATTTATTGCTGTGAACCATTTGGAATCAGAAATGCTTACTTTTAATTAGAGAAACTAGCAGTACTTGTAGAAATTCCATGGTTTTACTGTTTTTCATTGAAATTAATAATTTTGATGATTCCTAACTTCATGGGATCTAAAAAATTTTAAATGAGTGCTTTTATAGCATAATTACAATTATATTATTTCATAGTTTATATCTCCTTGATTTTTGACAGCAGAATCAGCAATACTATAGTAATGGCAATGCAAACTAATTGCATGCAAACTAATGAAGGGATGCCATGGTTTTTTTATTTGAATTTTCTGATGAAACCTAATTATTAAACACTTCTACCTTCCTTCCTTCCTTTCTTTCTTTCATTTTCTCACTGAAACTAAGTAGCATCTCTGATAGGTCATTTCTATCCTTTTACACAGTCAAAACAGAATAGTCCATTATTTATGAAGTATTGGCAGGGCATAACAGTTGTGTAAATTAACTAACGAAGGAAGGATCAAGCAGAATTATTATACAATGTTTGTTACAACCTTTTCCTTCATTTGTAGCTATATACACATATATGACACAAGTTAAATCCTTGCTTTATTACACTATCTAAAGTTCTGATTATGCAGTGAAGTTGCTACTTCTTGCTGTAACCATCTTTTAATGGATATGTATCCTGAAGTCAGCATTATGTAGTGAAACTCTTGTTTGATACAAATCTATGTACATGTTTTGTAATTGTGTTGATCATGATTTTCTAACATAAAATTTTTATAATTATGACTATATATGATCTTTTAAATTATTTTGTATCCTTTTGTCACTTAACTAAAGAAAGAATTTAATGGTGACTGTAGAATTAAAATTTATTTTAATGTATAACCTTTTGTGGCTTTATTGAGAGTTGTGACTTGAATCAACAAATTTATTTTCTCAACCCAGATTCTTATGCCCAATCTTGCAATTGAATTCAAACGTCATCGGGAAATTGCAAACATGTGGTTTGGACCAAGACAGGTAAAAAAAAAAAAATTATCCTAAAATTTTAAAATATTTTTCTTAATATTTGAAGTGATTTTTTTTCTTTTATATATGGAAGATATTAAGCATATTGGAATTTGAATGCCAGATTATAAAATTTTCACTTGAAGAGAAAAAAAAGATTTTGGAGGGAATGGTGTTGTCTTGCTATGTGGTTTGGTGTAACAGTTACTGGTGTGGATTTTACAAGTGAATCTACATAACGGGATGAGAGTTAACTTGATAAGTTGGTGTTAAATAATTTGAGAGCAAGACTAGGTATAGGTAGTTTGGGTGTTACTAGTACTCCAGAATTACCTTCAGGACTGTTCTTTTTTCTTTTTCTTTAAGTAAAAATCACTGTTTTGAACTAAAAGTCTAAAAGAGAAATTTGATCAGAAATTAAGATGTTAATATAAAAAACCATAAATCTGTGTTTGTGTTCATTTTATATGTATATATAGTTCAGATAATAAATCTGTTGGTATATAATGCAAGTGGATCCTAATATAAAATATTAAAACTGATCCACAAAAAGAGCTCAGTGTATTTATTTTAACAGAGTGTATAAATTACATAATAGAGAAATCCAAAATTACTTCATGAGAATGGACTATATCAACTAACGTCTATGCATTTTTCGATTCAAATGGTGGGCAGATATAATGTTAGAAACTTAAAATTAAATATTTAAAAAAAGTGGCAACCATTGAAAATATAAGATATTGAGCTAACCAGACAAAAAGTCAGAGTGGTGGTAAGGGAAGGTGGATGTTGTCTGGCTTAAATGGAGAAAAAATTTATACAAATTTGACCTAGATATTAACTCTAACACCTCATGTAGGGCTTATGAAAAAGAATCAAAGGGAAATTAAAGTAAGGCCAGAAAAAAAAGGAAGTTAAAAACTGAAATTATTAGTAATATAACAAAAACCCAAAAATTTTTTTACTTTAAAATTACCAAAAATATTTTTTTCCTTTAAAAAATTACCAAAAATGCTAGCAAATACAAAATTAACCATCAATCATAATTAGTTTATGTTATGAAAAAAATATAAATATATATATATATATATATATATATATATATATATATATATATATATATATATATATATATAAAAATAAAAAAATCAATAATTAAAATAAATTTAAATAAAAATATATAATAATTAAAATTAACAATTAAAAAAAATTTTCCTTTTTTTTATTTAAAAAAATTTTAAAGATGTGAAAATATGCCAAAAGAAATGAAGTAAAAAAAAAAAAAAAAAGTGAGTAAAACATGGAGATTAAAAATAAACATAAAATATTTACCATATACAAATTTAAAGATAAAATAAATTACTAAGAATACTGACCATACACTGCATAAAAAAATCTTTAAAAGAACCTTTTAAAAAAAAATTAAAAGGATAGAAAACCAAAGGAAAGGTGGGGTTCATAAAATAGTGGAAGATTGATAGGGAGAAGGTAAAATATAGAAAAAATGTAGTAAAAAGTATAACATTAGATGAGTTAGATAAGTAAAGGTTAAGAAAGATCAAGAATGTATTAGATAAGTTTAAACCTACTTCTGTGTCAACATTTAGAAACTAATTCATTCCTTTGATTTAATAGTTTGCTTTGATTATTGAATTTTATTCTAATTTTCTCTTTTAAACATAGGTTACACCTACTCTTAATTATTAGGAGTATGAGCAAAACCTATAATTTTCCAGTCAATTTGAGGGTTCAGATCTTTCTCAATGAATTCCTAAAATTTTTTGGAAAGAGCTGACTGGTATTTTAATTTTGTTTGTTTGTTTGTTTGTTTTTTTTTGTTTTTGTTTTTTTGTTCAAATTGTTGTCCTCATCTTTGTTATCACATTCACAATGTTTCTGCTGCTGTACTGATATTTGATGGAATTTCAAACTGAACTACCTAGCCTTGCTGTCAGTCAACAGGGGTAGCTTGTTCTAATTCCACATACCATCCCTTTGGATATATATATTATTAGTTAATTAGCCTTGATAAGTTTTTGTTCTCTCTGTTGAGACCAGGGATTGAACTCACCACTTTTTAGGTCAAGACACTTTTAGGATCAATCGACCAATGTTAGTGAATTTGGGAAACTTACAGTGTTCCTGTAGTCTTATCTTAAGGAGTCAGCATTTTTCTCCTTTATATTTCTTGCCACAGCTGCATGGGATGGAGTACACACAGTTCTTAGTCATCTTCTCTTCTATGGACAGTCTTATTTGAAAGAGATGTCTGCATAGTGTTGAACAACTCCTGAAGGTTGTACTGATGTCATGAGAATCAAAAATCTTTTGTATCTTTTTCAATCAGCCTTTTACATAGGGTAGGCAGATCATGGCTTTTTTCTGGATGTTATCATCTTGTACTCTTCTATCTCTGGGGGGGGGGATGCTGTCATGTTCCCAGTGTACTTGTTAAATTGTAGAGTATTGCTTGTACTGACCATTTCTTGTTCATATGTCTCTGGGTCACCACTTAATGACTTTTGTTTAATGTTGTTTTCTTAACACCTATATAGGTGGTGGGAGTTGAAATTGAGGTATTGCCTGGTGAATATTGGCATGTAGTATTCAACCCATACTTTGTTCGAGATATTAGTACATCCAGGAAGGCGTGTTTATTGTCTTTTTTTTTTTTTTCATTGTGAGTTCACATGGTCTAGATGTAGCTAGACATCTTACTAGTAGGACCAGAGTATGAATGTGTCATCTACTTATCTCAACCATACAGTTGGCTTCAGTAATGTTGATTCTAATGCCATTTCCTCAAAGTATTTCATGTATGTATTAGCCATTGTTGGTGATATTGTTGAGCCCATCACAGAGCCTTCATTCTGTTTATATGTCTGATCCCATTTCAAATTGTTATTTGTATACAGAAAGTCAGCATCTCCATCAGGTTATCTATTGGTATACTCATATGTTCTCTTAGAGATGAGCCAAGGCCAGTCTATCCCTAACAGTGCCTCCTCCATGGTGTTATGGAAAACCTTGGCAGCTAACAATTGGCCTGAGAGGAATACAGTCTTTGTGAATTTTCGTGAGATTGTATATATGAGGTAGCTTGCTATTGTGATAACTGCCTGTATGTCTTAGGTGGGAAGTGGTTCTATTTCTTGATTAGGATCTGCAACAGTTTTATTTCTGTTTCATTGTTGGGTCCTTTTTTTATTATAGCTACCATTTCTACTGAGGTCTTCCAGTTTTCCTGTATTTTGTCCATCACTACAGTTGCATTGCCATTGTCAGCAAGTAGTATGATGATACTGTCATTCCTCTGTTTGGTTTTGATTGCCAACCTCTCTTGTTTTGGGAGGTTTGACTTTCTTCAGTATCTGTCTTGCTTTCCATCTTATCACATCTGGGGAATGTTCAAGGGTATTTCCTCGATTGGGGCTGTGATGTATAATTATGATATTTGCTTGATGGTTATTGCAAAGTTGGGACCCTTGTTCATTATGAAATCCTCAGGGGTACTCAACTGGTGTTAACAGATGTTGATTACTGACTTCACTGTGGGTGGTGGGGGTTTGATGGACATTGTGTGTCATGTTCTGATTTTTCAACTTGTTCAATTTCTGTACTGCATCACTTTCCAGTCATGCTGGATTCTGTTTTGATCTTTGTCTGGGATTATATCAAAGAAAGCCGTAAGCCTCTTGGAAATATCAGGTTGTAACTGATGTCTTATTCAACAGTTGTGCTGGATTTATTTCTTGGACAAGGGCATGAACTGCTGCTTTTTTTTTTTTTTTTCTGGTACCAGACAGGTTCTCCTGGAAGTCTTGGTGCCAAGCCTGAAGGAATAAATATTAACTTTCTGTATCTGTAGGAATGTCAGATGTTCTCAACATTCATGCCAGCTTCTGTTGGGACTTTTCTAACTGTCTCCATATTTTTGGTATATCAGGTGTGTATCTATTCTTTAGCATCTGTTTATATTTCTGAGATGAGATCGTATTTATTTACACAGCCCGAACTGTTGTCTTGATCTTTATTGTCACATTAACAATGTTTTGGATGTGTTATGCTTTGGCCTTCTTCAGGAGATACTTGTTGGAATTTTGAAACAGTTTTTATTTAGTCCATGCCTTTGGATATTTCAGTATTAGTTAATTCACTTTGATAAGTTTTTGTTCTTTCTCCTTCCAAGTTTTTTTTTTTGCTGAGACCAGGGATTGGACTCACAACTCTTTGGGTCAAGTCACTTTTAGGATCAATTGACCAATGTCTTTATTCATTGGGCTATGTCAGCTGAAGTTTTGAAACCTCCAAAAGCATTCTGGCTAAGTAATATTCTACCTGAGGCCTGGAAAACTAAGAGTTTAATGACATTCTCTTAGATTCCTGGAATCTGGTCTACAATCAAAATTAAAACAAAATGAACTGAAGATTGTATTTTCATATTGCCAAAAGATTATCAAGACATCATTTTGACAGCTATACCAGCAAAAACATGCAATTTCTCACTTTTAAGTTATATACATCCAGAAATTAAAAGGATATTGTAAATAAATCAAAATAAACTCAGAAAAAAACAGGTAAACAGCTGGATAAATCCTGACAGGTGCATTATTGAAGGTGTCAGGACAGAGTAGTCTTACTGTTTGTAGATTTTTCCAAAGCTTTTGACACTGGCAAAAGGAGAAAGATTCTCTCAGTCTATGTAATTTCTGATGACAGTTGCTGCCATAATGATGCTATATAATAAGACCAAATAATATGGTCAGATATCCTAATAGAGATACTGATTTCTTTGATATTTAGGATGGCATCATACAGGTTGATAAACTTGTACCATTCCTTTTTGTTATCATCTTAGACTGTGTATTTGAAATATCTCTTGATACACTCATTGAATTAGGATTTACTTTTTTAGAACAGTCATCCAGTAGATACCTAGGTAAAAAGTTCACCAACACAGACTATGCAGATGACCCAACCCTGATTGCTAATCCCATTGCCAATGCAACAAAACTGCTGAGCAAGATACTGGTCATTATGTAAAGCCAAAAAAGACACTCTATGCACTCTCCATTGAAAAATATGTAAAAATACACATAGCTAATGCATGGATTTCCCTAAATGTTGTCTGGAAATCAAACCTATTAGATGATCTTAAATACAGTATTTTTCAAGTCACTTTTGAATAAGTTCTTTTGTATGGTAAAATAGCATGGACAGTGTGATCTTAAAATTGAAGCTGGATTGGGGCATACACCCACATAGAACTTCTCATGGAAAAATTATCCCACAAAAAAAAAAACAATTATATGGTGAACTAGCAGTTATATCAGAAATAATTTGCCAACAGTGAATGTTTTTTGGTGGATACTGCAGATGTGCTAAACATGAGCTAGCTAGCGACTTACTCTGAACACATAACCATAGTCATACCCATGTTGGCTAACCACCAAGAACATATCAACTAACTGTGCTCAAATACAGGATGATTCTTTTATGATGTGAACAAGTTATGGCTGAGATAGCTTGACCAGATGATAAAAGATAGCATAAACTCTGAGAGAAAAAATATCTGCTTAAAGAAAACAGAAATAGCTCAAAAAGTATCTGTGGAAATTCTTACAATTAGAGAGTTCATGTTTGTTATAAAGATAACAGCTGAGAGTTGTTACCTGATAACATTGTTAGATGTGAAGAAGTTCATCAGAAAAGGCAAGAGTGAAATTAGATACCTAAAACTCTTTGGCAACAAATTGATAAATTGTTGTTTATTCATTTTTTTGGCCTGGGAGGGTAATTTCTATAAAAAAATATGAAGTTTGAAAATGGATGAATGGAGAGAAAAATGGATGTTGGTGAAATTATAATCTGACCAGATAATGTTAATTGGCTAATGATATTTCTTTGGTGTCAGAATCTGTGTGGACCCACCTTCAGAATAACACCGAGAGGTTCTTCAAGCAATAGAAACCTGAGGATCTACAAGGAGATTTGGAGAAGTCTAGAAAATGCTTGATTTGGAGTTTTTTTTTTTTTTTTTTTTATAATCAAACTAGCCCTTGTCCAGTCATATTTGAATACCTCAATATAAGCAGGTCAGTTTTGGTTCTTTAGGTAGTTGTGGTCTACTTACCAGGGAAGACATTGTAAGTTAACATTAATACTCCTTTCACTTCACTGCACTTTGCAAGATAGCACCTGAGAAGAATTAGTAAACTGAAGAAAATTTCCCCCTGCTTAAGAAGTTTCCTTTTCTGTTTTGTGATCAGATTTTGGAAACAAACTTTGCAGGCCTGAGACCAAAATTCTCTCACTGAATTGTTGACTCAATTATGAATTGCCAGTCAGGTTATTGGTCTCATGTGTTGTAGTTAGGTTAACAGCAGAACTGAGAAGGGTTAAACCAATAACTGTAACTATCAGCAAATAAACTTTCTATAAGCCAGAATTGGTTGTCTGTTATGAAAGTGACTTTTATTTCTCTTGTAATTTTGTTCCTGAGGACATCTCGATCAACTTTTTCTAAAACGTTCTCAATAAAATTTTAAGCACAACATGGGAGGGGAAAATCAGCTGGTAAAGACAGATGACAAGTTGTGTGTGGGAGGGGGTGAGGGAAGTAGTGTTATAAAATTATCTTTGATAAAAAAATTATGAAATTGGATTTTGAAAAGTAGGTTGCTATAAAATTTGTTATTGAATAATAATATTGTTGTGGATTCCGAGATGAAACCCACTCTCAAATGAATGACAAACGCAGGAATGAAATAGAGCAAATAAATATATTGACGTAATAATACAATTGGTAATACGGTTAGTAGATCCAGAAATGTGGTTAGTAGCAATAATAATATATATACAGTCTGGGAAATTCAGTATCAAAGTATGACTTCCTTCTGAGTCTACGTGCTCGCAACTGTGACTCCTACAAAGCGGATACATCACACTCTCACTCTCTCACTTCCTCACTCCTGGGTATTCACCGGCAGCAGTACAAGTACATACTGGGCAAGTCCACTTGTATAAAAAGGGCTGGACCCCTTGACAAATATTAATAATGCAAGTTATGATAATTGGTGAGCCATGTTTTGAACAAAGTAATTTTCTATTATGAATTATTTTGTATAAACAAACAAAAAATGAATAAGGTGGAATTCATTGAGACTTATGAATCAATTTTCTTTTGTGTATTTTTATGTAAATCTGTCTTGTTTTGACTTATTGACAGTACATATAAATTTAATGGATTCAAAATTATACATAAACTTACAATTTGCTTTACTACTATCTATTTTTCTGCTGGTTAACTGTCTCTTTGAATATTGAACTTTTCTGCAAATCTTGTTACACCTTACACTTCAACTTTCTCTTTATATATTATTTTTTAATTTAAATTTTTTTTTTTTTAATGAAGTCAAAATAACTTAAAATTATCCCCTGAACATTTTACTTAATCTATTCATCCTTATATTTACTCCCGTTTCATAATTTCAGGCTGATCTCATTCATTTGGGAGCTAAATATTCACCATGTATGCGTCGAGATGGAAACCTCATGAAAGCTATGAGAAAAGATCGTATCCTAGAAGAGGGATCTGCTTGCTGTGTACGCAATGATGGATCTGGATGTGCTCAAATGACAGAGAACAGGTGCAGTGTAAGTATTATTGTGAAATATCTTCTTGTAACTTTTTAGGGCATTTAGATTTTAATAACTATTGTCATAAAAAAAAGTTAATTAAGTTTCTTACAGCAGAAACAAACCTTGATTGGTTTTTGAGACATGCAAAAATATTTTTAAACTATAATCATGGATTCTGTGTCTTTAAGTTTGAATTTTATGGATTTTCATTATTTTTAGAACAATGTTAAAGTGACGTTAAAAACAACAAATAAAGAACAAACTGTTCTACTGTTCTATCAGTTGAGAGAAATGACAAAACCACTGTAATAAGTGGTAAGTTATCACATGTACTTCCACTCCAAAAATATTTTTCTTCACAATGAAAGAACAAAAAATTCTTATTTTTACTGATTTGTTCCATGTTTTTTTTTTTTTTTTTTTTATATATATATATATATATATATATATATAAAAAACTTTATCCACATTTTATAAATGGTCTAAAAGCAGACCTGGGCCAAATGGAGAAACAGCTGGGACTGTGTGTGGCCTTGATCCCAGGTAAGTATTTATTTTTTTTTGTTCTTCAATCTATGTTCTGTTATAGCTAAACTGGTTTTCTAAAATTATCCTTAAGATGAGAAATCCCTAATTAAGAAAAGGAATATTTCTAAACAACCAATAGATTAAAACTAAACAGGTTTTGAACTGAATGGATTAAAGGATTGAAATTATTCTATACCAATACAAAATACATTTTGTAGATCAAATTGGTTGGAAGTGCACCTCAGTTTAAAATTTTAAAAAAATTCTTTTAAATTCTGTCTGCGAGTTTTCTTCTCTAAAACAGAAGGCTGATTTTCTTTTTCTTTTAATTATTTTTTTTCCATGCTTCAAGACAATGATAATTTGAATACTCAAGTTCTTTGTTAGTTTTATATATCTAGAATCTGAATGATCAAAGTGCTTTACCAAATAATTAATCATTTTCATAAGTATAATCTTTAGGCTCTAAAACTTAACTTTTTGGTTTTTAAATTATATTATTGTATTCAAACATTGTGCTAGCTAAAAAATACAATATTTTGTTCTTGTTAGGGGGATATTTAGCATCAATTAGTATTTTTAGAACTTTAGGTTTATTCAGCATAATCAACTATAATTTATAGATAGTTATGAATGCATTTTATATGATAAACACTATATCACCTGTTTAAATATTTGAGATTTAAACAAATGTGTGATTTTTATAAATAACTGTTAAATTATAGACTTACTAATTATCTAGTTAATATTAAAGTGTCACTGGTAAGTAAAGAAAAATGTTTTGATGTTGTTTCCAGATTTCACAGAGTGCTGTATATGATTAAAAAATATATAAATTAGTTTCAAGAGAAATTAAAGTTTCCTTGTTTGGGTATTACAATAAAACTTCTATTATGTTGATATAAATAAATAGCTAAATACTAGTAAAAAAAGAATAATGGTTGAGAATATTTCATCTTTAAAAAAAATCATACTACTAATACTACTACTGAATATAATAACAGTATTAAATATGATCATTTTCGTCTGAATTTCTGGGATGAGAGTTATCATTATTTACACTATTTATATTTGGACTATTGTCCTCATCTTTGTTATCACAACATTTTGACTGTTGTACACTCCAACCTTCCTCCGATGTACAGTAGTGAGCATAAAGATCAGAACGATCTTAAGAAAAAGTCTAAATATGAAATAATTTTTTATTTTAAAGCCCCAAAGAACATTTTATCAAGGAAAAATAAGGATATAAAGGTAAATTATATAATTCCAAAATATAAAGCTCAATAAACTTATTTTGATAAAGTTATAAGAATAATTCTATAACATTAAAAAAATAGATGGTCAAAAACATCAGAACGATTAAATAAATTTATAAAATTTAATAATTATTTTGCATTATTGAAAATTTTTTAGGGTAAGAATATAAAATAGGGTATTTTACTAAATTACACCGACTCTTCACTGACTCTTGCATTGTAAACATGGTGAAAAAATTTGTGATGTCATTGGAACTTAGAAAACTGATAGTCAAGTTACGTAATGAAGATAAACTCTCAATTGGGGATATTTCAAAGTGTGGGGAAATCTAAGTCTTATTCATAGTATTT
The DNA here is from genome assembly GCA_903632075.3 of Acanthosepion pharaonis. Classification (NCBI taxonomy): domain Eukaryota; kingdom Metazoa; phylum Mollusca; class Cephalopoda; order Sepiida; family Sepiidae; genus Acanthosepion; species Acanthosepion pharaonis. The sequence goes on along the minus strand of CAHIKZ030005563.1, from coordinate 1,315,917 downwards.
TAAGAAAACATGAGGAAACTGGGTCATGTGACACCAAGAAATACCTGGCAGGCCTAGGAAAACTACTGCAAGGGAAGACAGATTGATAATGAATCAAAAAAGGATTGATTTGTGACAGCAACCTCTATCTCTAAAAGAGCTAATGCTTACCTTGGCATTAAAATATCAAGGCACACTATTTCCCGAAGATTTAATGAAATAAATCTGAACAGTCGAGTAGCCTCTATGAAACTTTACATTTCTAAAAAGAATCAAATGAGCCAATTGAAATTTGCCACTGAACACATCATATGGACAGAAGAACAGTGGGATTGTGTTCATTTCAGCGATGAGTCAAAATTTAACCTGTTAAGTTGGGAAGGGAGAAGGTTTGTTTGATGCATTCCTAAGGAATTATATTTGCCTCAGTGCACTAAAAGCAGCGTTAAATTTGGAGGAGGAAGGGTGATGGTGTTTCAGCTGCTGGTATGGGACCTCTTGTTAGGCTACATGGTAAAATTAACGCAACTGTATACATAGAGATATTGAAGAAACATCTTGAACCTAATTTGATAACTGCAATTAATCAACCAGCTGTATTTATGCAAGATAACATGCCATGTCACACAGCAAAGTCTGTTAAGACATTTCTTTCTGAGGAGGATGTTATTGTTATGGAGTGGCCTGCTCAAAGCCCAGACATGAATCCTATTGAGAATGTTTAGAACTTACTAAATGAAAGAGCTAAGGAAAAGAATCCAAATGTCAAAGAACTATGGACTAATTTGAAAGGAGAATGGGAGAAAATATCCATTAATGAATGCAAGACATTAATTTGCTCATGTAGCAAAAGATGACAAGCTGTTATTGCAAGTAAAGGTTTACATGTCAAGTACTAATGAATTATGAACACTATATTCATTTGGATATGATGTATCCATTATAATAGTATGATTTTGTTAATTGTTCTGATGTTTTTGATCATCTATTTTTTTTCGAATGTTATATAATATAACTTTATCAAAATAAGTTTATTGAGCTTTATATTTTGGAATTATATAATTTACCTTTATATCCTTATTTTTCCTTGATAAAATGTTCTATGAAGCTTTAAAATAAAAAGTTATTTCACATTTAGACTTTTATTTAACATCATTCTGATCTTTATGCTTGCTACTGTATATTCATGTGGGTAACCTCAAAATTCAGTCTTTTTGTATGCAGTGTCTGGAGTGGTATAACAGTTCAAGCTTTGCAAAGACAAAGCTGAAATGAAATCTGAGATTGTGCTTTCCACTGTGTTGTCTTCTGACATTCAACTGTAGGTTTCTTTTTCCACTAATCATGACTCATCCTTGAATAGCATGGTGACATCTGCTGTGATTGTCTGCTTGATGTTATCAACTACCAGATTTGATTCTTATGAGTTTCAGGTGCCTCTTGCAGATGTCCTTGAAATGTAGTTAGTGGCAAGTGGCTTACTGGATGGTATCATGTTGCCAGCTCACCATACATGATACCTTTTGAAATATAACCATCATTCTTTCAATGTATAAGACTCAACCATTCCATTAGCTGGGGCTTCAGAATATGCTAACTGCCCTTCTGTAGAATGGTAAGACAAGTCTAGACAGAATTTAAAACAATGACGTATATATTTAAATTGTTAACCCTTGTTCGAATAAGAAAAAAATTGCATAAAGAAATACAATCTTTAAAGCTAAAAGGTTTTTAAGACAGATTACAGAAATTTTAGAATTTAATATTAATACTATTATTTAATTCTAATATACCAAGGAATTTAATATTATAATTAAAATTTAGTCATTATAGTATATAAAAAAGAAAAACCTGAATATTAAAATTAATAATTAAAAGAAGACTTAAAATAAATAGATCAGAAATAGCTTAAAAGAAAATTTGACAATATAAGGGGAAAATTTTAAATAGATAATAAAAGGTAAAATATAGATTAAAATTAAGATTAAATTTAAAGATTATATAGATATAGCAAAGAAAATGGGGACTTACCTCGTCAAACCAAGCGACAGTACGTCGTGTGTATTCTCCAACAGAAAATGTGGCGAAAAAGAAAATTACTTACCAAACAAAAGGGCATGTATTCTGCATGACATGCTGAAGATGGAATATTTGAATTAAAAAAAAAAAAAAAAAAATCCGTCGCAGGAGTTGCTATAAAAGTATTTTGATATGCAAATTACTGAACATCCTCTCTCTGCTGTCGACGAATGGAAAAAATGTTCGGACGATAAAAGCAATTGGTGTTCTTGAATCTGGGGACAAAAAAGTCGGCTATTTTGGCTGCCATGGCTGTTGGAGAGTGAGTTAGTTTTCTGGCTGGTGGTGTGCATTGGGATTTCTGAAATAGTGCTTGCGAATTGAGTTTTCGGCATTTTCTTTCTGTCCCTGATGTTCGAGTCTGAACTTAGTGATTTATTTTTTGCGGCATGGAAATAATCTGCGGCAAACATTTCCTTTGCAATCCCAGATCACTTACAATAGATTAATTATAGATTAAAATATAAAGGATTAGATAGAATCATATATGTTAAAAGAATACTAATATATTAAATATTATACAGGATAAATATAGATTGAATTATAATTAAAATAGATAAAAGTATAAAGAGTCCTTTTACAAAGGGAAACATCAATAACAAATAACTAAAGACAAACCCCAAAAATCCAAAAAACAGCTAGCCATGAATCATTTAAATAAAAGTAAATTTAAATCAATATATTTGAATGCTCATAACATATCAGATTTTCAAAAAGAAAGAATAAAAATTAAATTGTATAGAGAAAAATATAAAAATAAAAACTTATAGTATATGAAATATAGAAAAAAAACTCTTTGAAAAGTGTATGATATATAGAAAAATAACTCTTTAAAAACAATTTCCATTAAATTAAAAATGGTGAATATAGAAAAATAAATAACTTCTTGCATATACCTAATTTAAATCAAAGTATCATATATAAGGAAACCATTAGGTAGAGAGTTAAATAAAAGGAATAATCAATTAAAAAAAATTCAAATAGAAAAAAATTCCACATACAGAAAAAATATTTTCCATGTTGACAAAAATTTCATATGTAGAAGATAACTGAATGTGGAGAGTATGAGGTTGAATAAATATATCAGTTGGAATATACTTCTATGATGACACTTTGAAACCAATTCATTCTTTTTGTTTAATAAAATGTTTTGATTGTTAAATTTAGTAATTCTAATTTCCTCCTCCAAACATAAATTAGATCTACCCTTAAAGCTACTAAGAGTCTGAGCAAAACCTATGAATTTCCACTCAATCTGAGGGTTCAGGTCTTTCTCCTTCAATTTCCAAATTTTTTTGGAGAGAGCAATTTGGTGCTTAAGTCTTGGGTTGGAAAAAGCGTGTCTATAATTATATAGTC